>JAJLVB010000002.1:167385-183936 GCA_030570135.1 Pichia deserticola | reverse complement strand
TTTTTTTTTTTTTTTTTTAATTTCACATTTTTCATGATTTAGAAATCAAAACATGATTCGAATATGAATATATCAAATAGAACTTATATTAATCACCTTCTTTTACTTTTGTCCTTGAGATTTCACTATTAGAAGACCAACAAACAATGGAAAATAGTACAATAGCTGAACATTTATTAAATGAAACTATTGAATCTGTTATTAATACAGCAGAAAGTTTAAATAATTCATTATCATTGATTGAACCAACACTAACAAAATTAGAAAATTTTACAAATGAATTAACTTATTTAATATTCGATAATCAAATTATAAATAAAACAATTGGTTCATCTAATTTATCACAATTTTTATTAATTTTAATTGCAACTTTAACAATTGTTTTAGGTAGTTATGCATCAATTGAACAACCTTCAAATGCATTACCACCAAGTGAAGAACATCCATTATTTGATCAAACTGATAAAGATTGTAAACCTTCATCAATTGATAATCAAATGACAACAAATACTGTATTGATTTTACCAATATTTGCAGGTATTACATTATTATCAGCATATTATTTTATTAAAAATTATGATAAAGTTAAAATTTCAAATTTTTTAAATAAATATATAATTACAATGTCATTTTCATCAAGTTGTTTTGTTTTAAGTTTTCTATTTAATTCAATTATTAGAAAAATTTGTTATTTAAATAATTTAGATTCAATGAAAATTAATAAAAGGTATTCATTAACAATTTCAAATGATAAAGAAATTCATCCTTTAGGTTTTGAAAGAGAATTAATGGAATTACCAGATTATACAGAAAGGGAAAAAATTATTAAAGAGGAAAAACTTTTAGAAATTAGATCTGATATTAAAAAGGAAAATCAATTATTTAATTTTTATTTTACAACAGGTGATATTTTTGGTTTTGTATTTGGTTTAACATTTACAGTTTTATTTACTTATTTTAATGGTAGTAAAAATTGGATTTTAAATAATTTTTTAGGATTTTCAATTGTTGTAATGGGTATAAGTAAAACAAAAATTCCAAGTTTTAAAATTGCTACATTATTTTTAACTTTATTCTTTTTTTATGATATCTATTTTGTATTTGGTACTGATGTAATGGTATCAGTTGCAACAAATATTGAAATTCCAGCAAAACTTTTAATGCCAAATAAAGTTTCAAAGCAAGATAATCAAATTTTAACTTCAATGTTAGGATTAGGTGATTTAGCATTACCTGGATCTTTTATTTCATTATGTTTAAGATTTGATTTATTTAAATTTCATGAATTAAATAAAAATTTCGAATTTCATCATTTACAAAAATTTAGAAAAACTTATTTTTATGCATCATTAATTGGATATATTTTATCATTAATTTTAACATGTAAAATTGTTGAAATTTATAAAGCTGGTCAACCTGCTTTATTATATTTATGTCCTGGTGTAATGATATCAGTATTTTCAACTGCTTTATATAATGGTGATTTCTTAGAATTATGGAATTATGATGAAAATCCAATTAGTAATGATAATAAAGAAAATAATAAAGATAAGAAAGAAATTTTAGATATTATATGTTCAAAAGAAACATTATTTTTAAGTGGTGAAATAGCATCTGAAGATATCGATGATACTGAAGATCAAGATTACGAATATATCGAAGAAGAAGAGGAAGATGATGAAGATGATGAAGAAGATGATGATGAAAAAGTTGAAGGTTAAATTTTCTAGTTAGTTTTTAAATAATTATCACTTATATAGTAAAAATGTAATTAAGTATGAAAATTCTTTCATGTCGCTTGGACATGAAAAATTATTTTTTTCCATTCATTTTTGTACGGGGTTGGTGAAAAAAAAAAAAAAAAATTTAAAATAGATTTTAAAATAATTTTTTTTTAACATAAACCGATATTAAATAAGTACATATATATATATATAACCAATTACCAAATTAAAAATGAAACTTGATACGACGTATATGAGATATTTGACTTCAGATGATTGGAGAGTTTTACAAGCCGTTGAGAAAGGATCTTATAATCATGAAGTTGTTCCAACAAAATTAATTGGACAAATTGCAAATCTTAGAAGTGGTATTGGTAATACTAATAAAGCTATTAGTGATTTAGCTAAAATCAATTTAATATCTAAATTAAGAAATGCAAGTTATGATGGATATCGAATTACATATAATGGATTTGATTATGTTGCATTAAAAACATTACATCAACATGGTAATATTGATGAATTAGAGACAACAATTGGAGTTGGTAAAGAATCTGATATTTACAGTTGTTCAACTAAAACAGGAGAACAAAGAGTTTTAAAAATACATAGATTAGGTAGAACTAGTTTTAAAACTGTTAGAAATAAACGTGATTATTTAAAAATTGGTAAAGGTGGATCATGGATGTATTTATCAAAATTAGCAGCTCAAAAAGAATATGAATTTTTAAATATATTATATCAAAATGGATTTGATGTACCAATTCCATTTGATTGTTCAAGACATTTAGTTTTAATGGAAAGAATTAAAGGATTCCCAATGAGACAATTATATAAACATTCAAATTTAAAAAGATTATATTGTAATTTAATGAAATTTGCGGTTAAATTAGCAAATAATGGATTAATTCATTGTGATTTTAATGAATATAATATAATGATATTAGAAAAAACAGATGAAAAAGGCAGAGATTTTATTGTAATTGATTTCCCACAATGTATTAGTATTGAACATCCAGATGCTGAATTTTATTTTAAAAGGGATATTAATTGTATTAGAAGATTTTTTAAACGTAGATTTGGATATAAACCTAAAAATGATGAAATGATGTTAGATGAAGATGGATTTGGTGAAGGTTATAAATTTGGATATCCGGTATTTCATAGAGATGTTGAAAGAGTTAATAATTTAGATTTTCAAGTTAAAGCATCAGGATATAGAAAGAAATTAAATAATGAAGATATTGATTTACAAGGGGCTGTTAAAAGTATGGCTGAGACTGGAGATGACTGGGATAGTGAAGAAGAAGAAGAAGAAGAAGAAGAAGAAGAAGAAGAAGAAGAAGAAGAAGAAGAAAATGATGATGATGAACATTATGGTTATAATAGTGAAGAAAATGATGAAGATTCTGAAAACTCTGAAGAGGAAGAAAATGATAATGAAAAAATCATTGAAGCATTGACAACTGGTGTTGGAAAGTTAAAAATGGATAAGCTTGGTAATTATATTTTAGTTGAAAGTGGAGATGAAGATGAAGACGTTGAAGCTGAAAATAATGAAAGTAAATAGATTTCTGTGTAATAAATAAATAAATACAAATTGCTTTTATATATTGAAAATTCGAAATACGGAGTCCGTTAAATACCTAAACCCGTATGTATAAAGAAAATTAATTAAAATTCTTATATATTCGGTGTTAAGAACGTGCGAGGCTATTTTGAACTGTTAAAATTGAATAGTTCACAAATTTGTAAATTAGTAAAATTGTAAAATTAAATTAAATTAAATTAACTAAACGGCTGTATTTACATCTCGTTGATTTGCAACTTGTTCAATTTTTCTGTTTTCGATGAGAATATTTCCTATAGTGAGGGGGGGGGGTGAAAACTATTTATTTTGTTTTCATTATAACGGGGGTGTAGCTTTTAACATTAACGTGTGTTATATAATTAATATATGTATGTGTGTAATAGGGGGTCATCTTTATTTGATATCTTTATAACGGGGTGTGTTTATATAATATATGTATCATCAAAAAAAAAAAAATGATATTAATAATATATAATAAATAAGTTTATAATAAATACTGTAATTCTTTTTATTGGTTTCTTAATAATAAAATGTAAATATTAATTTTAAAAACTATTAAGTTTTAAAAGTTGTATATAGTAGTAATATCCGATAAGTCAATTAAAATATTAAATTTATTTATAATAATAGTCATAATTATATATATCGATGGTAGTATACTGAGGTATAATAAATAAATATATTTTTTACTTTGTTAATAAATTGATTAATTAGTATAAATTTTGAATTGAATAATTCTTAAATACCGACAATCGGAGATTAATTAGCTAGTATTATATAATAATTACACACTATATAATGAATAATGGTAGTATGGTTTTATAGGGTGAGCTGTTTAACGGGGTTAGAGTTTACAGAGGTTGCTGCCTTTTCTAATTGAGGAAGTTTTAAAAAATTTAAAAAATTAATAATTTAAAAATTGATTATTTTTCCTTATTATTTACACCCCCTAATTGTTTATATATAAAAACTTAATTTAATTATTATTTAGTTGTTGAAAATTTTAAAACTTTCTATTTGTAATTTAAATAACAATTTCCCACTTATTTTCATATATTTTTAACACCTTTAATACCCCTTTTATTTTATTTTATTTTATTTTATTTATTTCCACTCTCTTTTGTTTAATTTCTTCCCTTTTATTTCTCTAATTAGTTTATATTAACAAACAAAATATTAATAAACAAAATGTTCGCATCAACATTTAGAAGACAAGCTCTTAAATCAACTAGATTTCAATCAACTTTTACAATCCCAGAAAAACAAATGGGTGTTATATTTGAAATTCATGGTGGTCCATTAGAATATAAAGAACTTCCAGTTCCAAAACCAAAAGCAACTGAAATTTTAATTAATGTTAAATATTCTGGCGTTTGTCATACTGATTTACATGCATGGAAAGGTGATTGGCCATTAGCTGCAAAATTACCATTAGTTGGTGGTCATGAAGGTGCAGGTATTGTTGTTGCAAAAGGTTCAGCTGTTACAAATTTTGAAATTGGTGATTTAGCTGGTATTAAATGGCTTAATGGTTCATGTATGTCATGTGAATTTTGTGAACAAGGTGATGAATCAAATTGTGAACAAGCTGATTTATCAGGTTATACACATGATGGTTCATTCCAACAATATGCAACTGCTGATGCAATTCAAGCTGCTAAAATTCCAGAAGGTACTGATTTAGCTCAAGTTGCACCAATTTTATGTGCTGGTGTAACTGTTTATAAAGCTTTAAAAACTGCTGATTTAAGAGCAGGTCAATGGGTTGCAATATCTGGTGCTTCTGGTGGTTTAGGTTCATTAGCTGTTCAATATGCTAAAGCAATGGGTTTAAGAGTTTTAGGTATTGATGGTGGTGAAGGTAAAAAAGAATTATTTGAAAAATGTGGTGGTGATGTTTTCATTGATTTTACTAAATATCCAAGAGGTGATGTTACTCAAATGAATGCTGATATTAAAGCTTCAACTAATGGTTTAGGTCCACATGGTGTTATTAATGTTTCTGTTTCTGAAGCTGCAATCTCACAATCTTGTCAATATGTTAGATCAACTGGTAAAGTTGTTCTTGTTGGTTTACCAGCAGGTGCTGTTTGTAAATCAGAAGTTTTCCAACATGTTGTTAAATCTCTTCAAATAAAGGGTTCATATGTTGGTAACAGAGCAGATACAAGAGAAGCATTAGAATTTTTCAATGATGGTAAAGTTAGATCTCCAATTAAAGTTGTTGGTTTATCTAAATTACCAGAAATTTATTCATTAATGGAACAAGGTAAAATTTTAGGTAGATACGTTGTTGATACTTCTAAATAATTGATTTGAAACCGTAATAGTTATTTATATCTCTATCTTACATATTTATTATTAACGACCTATTTATTCATTGTATGAATTATTTAATCAACAGTAATAAGCATAAAATGGTAATCCATCCCAGTAAGCGAATTTTTGAATTGTCAGCATTATTTTTTTTTTTTTAAATTTATTATTAATTACTAAGATTATAATATAATACAATATGTTTCGTTGAGAAGATAACAAAGACTAAATATATTATATAAACTAACTAGAATGACAACCAATTGGGAACAAACCCGTTTTTCATTTTCACCAAGGGCAAGAGGATGCTATTTGGTTACAGACGAAGTAATTAAAAATTTACCATCACTAAAAGATTATAAAATAGGTATGGTTAATTTATTTATGCAACATACATCATGTTCAATTTCTCTTAATGAGAATTGTGATCCAGATGTACGTACTGATATGACAACAGCATTAAATAACGTTGTTCCTGATGATGATGGGGATGTATTTATTCATATTGATGAAGGTTCCGATGACATGTCCGGTCATGCTAAATCTTCGCTTGTTGGAGTTTCTTTAAATATTCCAATTTCTGATGGTCGTTTATCATTAGGTACATGGCAGGGTATTTATCTAATGGAGTTTAGAAATTATAGACACACTAGATATTGTGTTGCAACAATTCAAGGACTGAAAAACTAGTCATTAAAATAATGAAAATTCATGAAAAGAGTTTGGTAAATAAATAATAAATAATACAAACAAAATTGGGAAAACTATTATTTTTTTTTCCTTTGCCGTGTGTGAACAACAAACCATGTTGAAATTTTAAATATTTTTTTTTTGTTTTATTTTCTTCTTTATTTTATAAACTTCATTAGTTTTACTGTACAATAAGACTTTCACTTATACAATAATAACATATCTTTTTATAATATAATCATCCAAAATTCAGTCACGTAAATTTCATTCCCTATTATTGAAAATGGCAGAAACTAAGACAAATAATAACCCAAACACCAATATTCAACTGCCCAAGCAAATGACATACAATAATGGTGAATCAGTGGTTAAGAAATCAAGTGGCTTAATACGTATACGTAAAGGTCAATCAGAGTCTGAGTTCAATTCACAAAAAGAATCATTTTGGCTAACAGGTCCTGTCGTTCAGAATCATACATTTTTAACTCAGTATGTTGAAAATTTACTAAATAATGATGATAATAATAATAACTATGATATTCTAAAGAAGTCTAAGAACCAGCGTGAAAATATGCTTCATGCATTGCAAAGATTATATTTTCAACGAAACTTTGAACAATGTTTAGATGATATCAAAAAAATTAAAGATAATATTAACTCAAATAATCCTGATTTAAACTTAAATTTGAAAGCAAATAAAAATTTAAAACGTATACTAAACGAATTGGATAAAATGGAAAAGATGTGTATTGAAAAGTTAAATGCTCAAAATGAAAGCAAATTAAACAACTTATAAAATTTAATCAAATTATCTTTCATAGTTTTCGTTTATATTGAAAAATCCTTTACTTAATTATATAATTTTATAGACTTTTAAATGTATATCCTTATTTCTACTGCTCCAACATTTCTTTTTCGTAATACCGAATCATCATCAGAGTCTTCATTAACATTGTCATTGAAATTATCACTCTCTTCAAAATTTTTCTTTTCATCCGATATAAACTCATCAAGAACTCCTATAGTTTTAGTGAATATATCAACATTAAATTTTTCCTCGTATTTAAAATGAATTCCAATATTTAGTACTTTCCCAATACTTTTACCCATACCTTTAACAGTAATGTATTTGCATTTTTTACTTAAATTACCCCTTCGAATAAGTTCTCCTTTTTTATTTGGTATTTCATCAAATTTGTTAATCATTTTTTCAATTCTTTTAATTGCAGAAATAAATGGTGTGTTTGATTTAACATAAAGTGTAGTATCTAATTCAATATGATTATATACTTTTAAAGGTGCATGTTTTATAATTTTTTTATCTTTATATTTCTTTGTCTGACATTCTTTAGACATGGTAATATGTCTCTTGATGTTTTTTATTCACTTGAAAATGTAGAATGAAAAGTCAAAAAAAAAAAAACAGTAAAAATATAAAATATATAAATTTCATGTATATTTTTTTTTGCGATGTTGAGAAAAAAAGACGTAGTGATTATTTCTAACATATTGCATTTGAAATATAGTTCCATAATCAATCACTTCTTTCTCCATTGTATTAGACACCATATACAAACAAAATGAGTTGGTTAGATATATATAAAAATGAAAATGAGTTTGTGCAAACATATTTAAGTAATAAATCTATGAAATTGAAACAACCGGTAGGATTTACAGATAATACATATGATGATATTGATAATGGCTTATTTAAACCAATTAAATATACCGAACTTAAAAATCAAAAATTAAAAATCAAACAAAATAAAATTCAAAATCTTGAATTAAAGCAGTTTAAAAAGAAGAAAATGTGGGAATTATCAATTTCACCGGCTAAATCAATCTTTATGAATGTTGCAATGTCTTATATGTCACCAAATGATATTCAAGTTATACCTATTATGATGTTATTTATGTTATTTATCAATACTTTTAAAGAAATATTTATGGTTAATACAAAATTTAAACAGTTAGATCAAAGCATATCTTCAGATATTGATACTTATGATATAAATATAATGAAATTCATTTATATTTTAGCATCATGTGGAAATTTAGTCGTTGGATTATGGAAACTTAGTTCAATGGGTTTAATTCCAAATAAATCAAGTGATTGGTTGGGTTGGGAATCACCATTAAAAAGTAACGAAACTTTTATATAAAGTTATAAATATCCATAACATGAATGAATTAATAAATACATAAATACATAAATACATAAATACATAAATACATAAATACATAAATAAATAAATAAATAAATAAATAAATAAATAAATAAATAAATAAATAAATAAATAAATAAATAAATAAATAAATAAATAAATAAATAAATAAATAAATAAATAAATAAATAAATAAATAATTAATTAGGATTTTTTAAATTGAAACGTTGTTGTTCTTCTTAGTCCGAATAATGACCTTGAGTCATCTTGACTAGTATCCATAATAGATGAATTATCACCAACTGTACCTGTAGAGATAGTAGTTATATCGTTTAAATCTTCAATGTCATTTTCATCATCATCTTTAGATGGTAACTTGTTTATTAATGCAACAGCTTCATCAGGTTCAATTTTATTAAATCTACGTAATCTAATTGTTGATTGCTTATAATTATCTAAATTACCCTCAATTAATAAATCAATAATTTGCTTCAATTTTGAAAACATATTTTTTAAAGGCTCTAATGTTGGATCATCCTTACTTATATTTGAATCATAAAAATTTGGAATTGAATCTTCAACATAATTGATATCAAGTTCAAAATTTTTAATTGAACATTCAGTTAAACTTTCGGATTCAAAAATGGAATCATTTAAAAATTTGGAAATCTTATCTAATGTTTTAAGTAATAATAATGATTTAATTGATTCTGGTAAATGCGAAAAATTTAATTTAAATGTATCTTGTAAAAATTCAATTAAATCAATCAAACTAGTATTTGGTTCAGTTCTAACTTCATCGGCATTCCAATTGAAATCAACCATATCAAATAATGAATGAACTTTAACATCAACCATATTAAACATTCCTTCAATAGCCAGTTTTCTTGTTTTCTTAAATTCTTCAGTTGAATTTAATTTAATTAAATTTGAGAAATTTCTCGATCTCATTATCATTTGATTATTTGAGTAATTTAAATATTTTTCCATTTCATGAATTGAGCTAGAATAAAAATCTAAATTAATTAGATTTTGTGAAACAACTTCTTTATAAGTTGAATGAATTTTATCATCTAGATCTTTTAAAATTATATTAATCCAAATATTGTCAATTGATTTTGAAATAGTTGAAATTATAACATTATTCTCATTATTATAATATTTTGAAATAAATGTATATAATTCATTAATGAAATCTTTTAATAGTTTACAAGTTTCCAGATACATCGAAGAAAATGGAATATTCATTGGAAATATTGGCTTTTTAACTCTAAAAATATAGAATACATCATTTGAAAGTTTATTAAAATCTTCTAAAGAATTAGTAACTAAAGGCTGTGAATTATCATTCATTGAAAGATTTTGATAATTAGTTTTGAAATTTTCTACCAATTTTTTAGTAAAACATTCAAAAATTTTTAATAACAATTTATAAATTGAATCACAATTAAAATTATAACTAATTAAAATTTGATAGAATAATCCAATTATATCATTTAATTCTTTTAAATCATTTAAATCTGAATCATGATAGTCAATATGATCTGAAATTGCCGGATAAATTTTATTTAAAATCAGATTAAACGTACTGTTCACTTCATTTAAAGTTCTTAATCTAAAATTTGTCTTTTCAGCTATAATTTTATCCACTATTGAAAATGAACAGATCGAAAATAAATTAATTCTTAAAGATTCATTACTTGAAAAAACATTCATTTTATTGATCGAGTCTTTAATTGGTGCAAATAAATGATCAATTCTTCTAATTATATCATTTGACAAATATTCTTTTAACTTATCTAACTGATCTAATTCTTCAAAGACCAATATGGAATGAAATAATGGTTGTAAATTAACATTGGCTTTAGTTAAAGGATTGAAAGATTTAAATTTATTTAGTCTAAATGATAATTCAACAGGTGAATTAACTTTATAATTAATCAATTGTAAATTCTTTGACTGCTGTTCAAACCATTGACTATTAATTGATGAAAAATTATCAAATAATAATTCACCAAATTCTGATAAATTCTTTTCAATACTTAAATTCAACCATCTATTTAATTGATTGAAAGTTTCATCAATAATCATTAATTTAAAAGATGGAATGGCATCAAAAAATTTATTTATAAAAGCAAAACTATCACCTCCTCTCAAGTAGTCATTGGATAAAGAATGTAATAAAATTAAAGATCTATAAAAATCTTCAGATTTAATTAAATCTAAAATTTTACTTGTTAAATTTAAGATTTCTAAGCATGAGTTGATTTTATTATTGGTATCTTCAATTCTTTGCTTTGATTGTTTTAAATTTAATACTTCTCTCCTTTCTTCCAATAAAGCTTTACCCGTTTTAGTTAGATTTCTATTTATAATTAAAATTTGTTTACTTATTGTATCCGAAGTATTGACAATTTTATCAATTACTTTAACAGAATTTGTTATATCATCTATTGAACTGAACGATATTTCTTGTAAATCTTTCTCTTTTTGAACACCAATTGTTTCCAATTTATCAACTAATTCATCTAACGAATTCTTATTTAATAATTCTGACTTAATAATTGGTATAAATTGGTCAATATATTCTTGTGAACCTAATGCGTATTCAATCAATTTATCATCATTTGATGTATCTGTAGTTATTTCCACTTCTTTTACTGGCATTTCTATTTGTATCCATATGTTTGTGTATGTATATTTTCTAGATCCTAAATGACAACAATATGATATTTGAACAATGCACAGAGAGTGAATGAATCTGTCTGTATAAACAATCACTACTAACTACTAAATTACATAAAGCGCTCCAATAGAATTTAAGTTGGAATGCTCAGCTAATTTATAATGACAGTTTTAGCTCTTTAATATCTTTATCTATTTCTATTATATATATATTTATATAACTAAATTATATGAATACTTGTCACATAGGAATTTAACAAACATTAGAAACTTGTAAACCATGAATCGAATACTCATATTAGGTCCAAATGGATTCGATAAGAAAGAATTTGTCAAAAAAGTATTTGGAATTGTGCAATTTCAATCTGGACAAGTTAATAATGAGGACATTGAAAGTGATAAACAAAGTGGTATAGTAATTGATGATTTGAAAATTGAAACTAAATATTACAAGGCCAATGTTGGAATTTTTATTGATGAGCCTGACAGTAATGATGTTCAAAAATATATTGAATGGATCGATGAACTTTCAAGTGAAGAAATGTCGGAACTAAGAGATGAAGTTCAATTACTAATCATTTTACATAATGGAATTGATAATATTTTACATGATAATTTCGAAGAATCAATATCAGATTCAATTGAAAAGTTAAATACATTATTTGATAACGAGTTTTGTCAATCTCATGAAAAGAGTTTACAATGGGATGGGGAGATACTTATATTTGATTTGAGCGATCCTGATCTTATCGACGAAGCTACTCGATGTATACAATGTGTTCCATGGAGATTTCTTGACTTGGTAGAAGAAGAAGAAGAAGAAGAAGAAGAAGAAGAAGAAGGAACGAAAAGAGTTAAAGAAGGAAAACGGGAAGAGGAACAAATTGTTCAGTTTGAAAAAGATCTCGCCCTTTTACGTAATGCCAGAGAAACTCACCAAAGTAATAAAGGAGAAAATGGGGATGACAGTTTTACCACGGAGGAGAAAGAACTAGTGAACTCTATCTTGAATAGATTATTTTAATCACTATTAATTAATTACTAATAGCAACTATAACAATAGTAGTATTAAGAATCTTAATCTGATCATGATGAATCGTATATCAAAAGCAGCATATTCAATCAATAGGGGTCTGGTTAATACTGTTAAATATTCTAAACAAGAACAGCTTTACTTACATCAAATAAATTCTGAATTAACAACTATTTCATTCTCAAAAGATTCTAATAAAGAACCAGTAGGTGTCGTTTCAGAGAATGGTTTAATAGGGAAAGATTTGTCAAAATTAATTGTGACACCACAAAATTTTAAGGAAAACAAAGATTTTTTAACCATATTGCATAAAACTTTTTATGATACTGTTTATGATGACCAAACTTATATTTTTGATGCAATGAACTATCCTGGTTCTTATATGGCTATTGGTGACTACAAAGTAATATTAGAGTATATGAATCAAAGACCAGAACTTTGTAATACAATTGGTTTTGTTCATGTTGATTTCGAAGGTGAAATGGAAAGAGGTAGTTACGAATCCAATGATATGTATACATTATGCAATATTGACGGAATTATTACATTATCGGAAAATATGAATGATCAATTACAAAAATATTTATAAATGAATTAAAAAAAAAAAAATAATTCAATCATTGTATATAGCAATAAACTTGTATTTTAATTAATTAAAATTTTATATAATCATCAAGTAAATTTAACAGTAATGGTCCCTTGTCTTCACCTATATTGTCAATATAATTTTCAACATTTTGATCTGTTCTTAAAATGACTAAATCTAATGGAGATATAAACAATAAGTTATTTTGTTCATTTAGTGCCATTATTATTGCATAAATTATTTTAGTTTTGTTTTTATCATAATATTCATTAAATTCAGGACATTTACGTGGATCATCATATGAAAACAAAACAGATATTTTATCAGTATAAAATTGACAGTCTTCTTCTCTAAATAAATTCTTGATTTGCGAAGCATATTTAACACACTCAAATATTTCATTCCCATCAAATGTTAGCATTTGAATAAGTTTTAAAATTTTTAATCTGAAATCAATCTTTCTATATGTTGTAAAAAATCCTGGATATTTAGTTTCTAATAATTTCCTTGCATTACCAATATCATCTTCATTTACATACTTTTTAATCATCTTTTTTAGTTCACATAATTCAGATAATTTTTCATCATTTTGATTCTTCTCCAATTTATCATATTTTTTTAAATCTTTTAAATCTTTTTCCAAAGATTTCACCGTATTAAAATAACCACCATATTTTAAATATCCAAGAACTAATTTATCAACATAATTAGTTAGATTTAAATCATTTTTAACTAATTTATTCTTTGAATCAGATATATGAAATGGAATTGATTTTGAAAATTTAATATTTTCAATAAATTTATATTTATTTGATTTAACATAATTATTAATATCAAATTTAAATTTATAGTTATCTTTATTACCCAAATT
Source organism: Pichia deserticola (assembly GCA_030570135.1). Lineage (NCBI taxonomy): Eukaryota > Fungi > Ascomycota > Pichiomycetes > Pichiales > Pichiaceae > Pichia > Pichia deserticola. The sequence goes on along the minus strand of JAJLVB010000002.1, from coordinate 170,275 downwards.
AAATTTTACACTACACCATGAACCTAAACTAATACTTGGTATAAAACCTTTAACATTTTTACGTCCATTGAAACTTTTATCAAGAAAATTTTGAACAGATGAAATTTCATCAATTTTTAAACCATTTTTGGTTAAAAAAAATGTATCATTAAATAAATTATAACCTAAACCAACAGTATCACCTCTGCTAAATTTACAAAATGATTTTTCAATTCTTTTATCATTCCATAATGTAAAATAACCATTTTTGCCATACCAACCAACTGCTTTATCATCTGTACCTCTTAAATCAATCATTGAAGATGATGAAAATGATATGTTTTTAATTTCATCTTTAATAAATCCAATTACAATATCACATTCATCTTCCATACCATTTAAAATTTCAAGTTCATAATAATAAATACATAATAAAGGAGTAATATAAGTATCTAATGAAATCGTTATAAAATTAGTTTTATTATTTCCACGTGGATATAGATTAAACATCAAATTTTCAATTAATTCTGTACTTACAGTATAATCATCATTTGATATAGTTATTTTATTTTCAGTTTTTGGTTTCTCAATTTTACTTGGTAAAGACAAATCTTTTATATTGAATGTATTATTAGTTGTATGATTTTTTTCTTTCTTATTATTTTTCACTGACCAATTAATTTTACCTTCACTATAATAACTACGTTCAATATTATCAGAATTACTAAATTTATTATTAAAATTATTATCGTTTGAACTATTTAGGTGTAATAATTCTTCATCAGAGGAAATTAAATTCATATTTAGTAGCTTATTTATATAATCTTCATTTTGGATACTATTATTGAAAAAATAACCAGGGTATTTACCAAGATATCCTTGACTTGATAAATATGATAATTTACGCCATTTTAAAGTATCTGGTAACAGAGTAGGCGATGAATTCAATATTTCATTTTCTATATGGTTTGAAATATATTGGAATTGAATATATTGTGGTATTTCTGCAATTTGATTATCTAGTTTAGTCATATTGCTAATTGAATAATTATTATAACAGATTAATCAAGTAAAATAACAATAAATAAATCATGTATTGTTAAACTAAGATAGAGAAGAGAACGGGATATATCAATAATCATAACAATTTCTTTTATCTTCCTCGCACTGATAACAAAAAAAAAAAAAAGTTTGGTCAGAGGTTTTAATTGTGTTGATATAACCAATTTACAATAGTTTACAAACCTACGAATAAATATAATTCCAACATATAGAAAAAAAGCCCGTTGAGGAGAATTGTATTAACCCGTTGTATACAATCATATCAAATATATATATAAAGAGTAAGTAACTAAGTAAAGAAGAAAAGATCTAATTAAATCTAAAACTATATTTTTTTGTTTGGTTGTTGTTTTCGTTTTTGTATTATTATTGATTAAATAATTATTAATTTATCATGACATAAATGCAGTTGATGCAGTTAGCAATTGAATAAATATAAATAAAGGTAGCATTTAAGATACTTAATATCTGTAATGTTCTGGTTTGTAAGGACCTTGTTCTGGGATTGCTAAATATTCAGATTGAGCAGATGTTAATTTGGTTAATTTAACACCTAAATGATCTAAATGACATCTAGCAACTGTTTCATCTAAAATCTTTGGTAAGATATGAACACCGATACTAAATGGACCAGTTTTTTCAAATTCTGGGAATTCTTTTCTGAATGAAGCATCATCAGCTTTGAATAAAGCAATTTGAGCTAAAACTTGATTTGAAAATGAACATGACATAACAAAAGATGCATGACCAGTTGCACAACCTAAATTAACTAATCTACCATCAGCTAATAAGATTAAATGTCTACCAGATTTCATTAAGAATCTATCAACTTGTGGTTTAATATTAACACATTCAACTGCATTAGCTTTTAACCAAGCGACATCAATTTCAATATCAAAATGACCAATGTTACAAACAATTGCATCTTCTGGCATTTTTTCGAAATGATTACCATTAATAATATCTCTACAACCGGTTGTTGTAACAAAGATTTGACCAATTGATGCAACATCATCCATTGTATTAACTTCATAACCTGAAACTGCAGCTTGTAAAGCATTAATTGGATCAACTTCAGTAACGATAACTCTAGCACCCATACCTCTTAAAGCCATTGCACAACCTTTACCAACATCACCAAAACCTGCAACGACAGCAACTTTACCTGCAATCATAACATCAGTTGCTCTTTTAATACCATCAATTAAAGATTCTCTACAACCATATAAATTATCAAATTTTGATTTTGTAACAGAATCATTAACATTAATTGCTGGAACTTTTAAAGTATTTTCTTTAACCATTTTATATAAATTATGAACACCAGTTGTTGTTTCTTCAGAGACACCATAACAATCTTTTAACATTTCTGGATATTTATCATGAACCATTTTAGTTAAATCACCACCATCATCTAAGATTAAATTTAATTTTTTATTATCTTTAAAAGCAAATAATTGTTGTTCAATACACCATTCATATTCTTCTTCAGTTTCACCTTTCCAAGCAAAAACTGGAACACCAGCAGCAGCAATTGCAGCAGCTGCATGATCTTGAGTTGAATAAATATTACATGAAGACCAAGTAACTTCAGCACCTAATGCAACTAAAGTTTCAATTAAAACAGCAGTTTGAATTGTCATATGTAAACAACCTGCAATTCTAGCACCTTTTAAAGGTTGAACTGGACCATATTTCTTTCTGATATACATAAGACCTGGCATTTCATTTTCTGATAATTCGATATCTTTTCTACCAAAAGCAGCAAGTGAGATATCTGCAACTTTGTAAGTTTGAGAAGGACCTGACATTTTTAATTAGTTGATTAGTTATTAAGAATTTTTTTTTT
>JAJLVB010000002.1:0-167285 GCA_030570135.1 Pichia deserticola | reverse complement strand
CCCTTATAACATCTTCATTATCTTGAAAATGTAAAACTGATTCACAATTTGGGCATCCTTCATTCCTAAATTGACTCATACTTTGAACCATACCACATAACATACATGCTCTATTAAGCTTTGGTGTATGTCTACCTCTTTTAACTCCCATTGACATTTCTTTTTCTTCAAATATCTCCTTGTTTCTTATATATTATATTTATAATATATATCAAATATGTTGTTCAATATATATATATATATATATATATATATTTTATCTTAATATTTGAAGCTAATTTTATTTGCCATTGCGAATTTCTCATTTTTTTAATTTTTTATAAAATTTCAGACCATCGACGCGTCGATTCCTTTATATTTTTTTTTCTCTTTTTCATTATATTGGTAAATTAAAATGATATAAAGCATATTTTAATATATACATCTTAACTATAACATGATTAAGAGACATTTGATATATATATTTATATATATATTTATATATGACAATGTTATTATCGAAACTATATCGACCACAAATAATTAAATTTAACAATTTAAATCGATTTCAAACGAGGAAAATTTCCTTTGATTCAATTTCTGAATCATTACATCATGGTTCTGAAATGCTAATACAAATTCATGCAGATTCCGGTTTACCTTGGTGGATTTTTATACCATTAGCAACATTTACAATGCGTACATTCTTTACACTACCAATTGCAATATTTCAAAGACGTGGCTTAAAAAGACAAAATGAATTAAAACCAATTATTCAAGCAACAACTCCCGTTTTAAGAGCAAAATTAGCTTCAATTGCTCAAACTGAACAATTAAAACGACAGAAAAATTTAAATAATGGTATAAATGATTTAATAACAAATGAAAAGGCAATTTTAACAGCTGATAAAATTATAATTTTAGCTGCAAAGGAAAAATATAAAAGGCAAAAAAGATTATTTAAAAAATATAATTGTCAAACTTGGAAAATGATGTTATTACCAGCAATTCAAATTCCACTTTGGATTTCATTCTCTTATATGTTTAGAATTATAACTGGTTGGACTGATGTTGGTAATAAATCAAATATTGATATGTCTTTAACAACTGAAAATTTTTTACATTTAAATGATTTAGCTGTTAATGATCCTTATTTTATTTTACCAATTACTTTAGGTATAGTTGCATTATGTAATGCAGAATGGAATTTTAAAACTGCAGATTTAATGCAATTAACAACTAGGGGTAAAAAAAATAGTTTAAGACCAACAGCTTTTGATGTTATTATAACATTATCACGTTCTTCATTAATTTTTTTAACTGCAATTGCAACTCAAGCACCAGCTGCTTTAGTTATGTATTGGATTAGTTCAAATTCTTATTCTTTATTACAAAATATTTTAATGGATAGATTCTTACCACTTAGATATTCTCCTTATGAACGTTTTGGAAATTTCTCAAAAATACCAAATGATGCAAAACCTTTATTAAAATATTAATAACTTGTACATATGTGATCTAAATATATATAAACATAAAATAATAATTAATAATACAAAATATTTTTATAAAATTTAACAATAACTTTACAATTTCAGTTAAAAAACAGGAACCGAAACAAAATATTCTTGATTTAGTTTAATAGATTTGATTGATGTCTATAAATAAACTTATGAGAATCATAATCATAACGTGAAAACCAACAACCTATTAAATCATAAATTAATAAACCTTCAACCCTATCGGTTTTATCCTTTTTTAAATATTGTCTAGTAAATGTTGCAAATCCATAAGCACCGAAAAAAATTGTAAATAAAGGTGAACCTTTTAATTTAATTATTTTACTTTTTAAAGTATTTGCATTAAATAATCCAATTTTTTTAGAATTTAATTCATCCTCTAAACTATCACTAATTTCAATTATAACCCCCCTGGCTTGTGATGCATCAGACCAAACAATATCACCGATTGATAATTGTTCACATTCCCAAATAATTTCCTTTTTTTTCCTTTTTATTTTTTCAATTTCTTCCCATTTTAAATCATAAAATATATCATTTAAATAAAAATCATTTAAATTATTAATTTGATAATTTAAATTAATATTTTTTTCCATTTCTAATATTGGTAAATTAAAAAATGAAATTAATTTCAGATCAATATTAAAATCAAATTCATTATTAAAAATCTTTTTAATTAATATCCATGCATTTCTATTAACAAAACCACCACAACATAAAATTTGTCCTTGAATATAATTATTCCTTAAAACTGTAACTACTTTATCATTTTTAATTGTTTGATAAATAATTTGATCGGCACCACGTAAATCATCAAATCTTGATATTATAATATCACTAAAATAATCAAAAAATTTACTTAAATAAACAATTTGTTTCCTTTCAACTAAATTATTATTTGAAATTTTGTTTCTTAAAATTAAATAATATGGATCTTCCATTGGAAATTTTTTCAAAATTGGATGAACTTCATTTTCCTTCTTTAAATACATTTGATTATCATCAATGAAAAGATAAAAATATTTATTTTCATTTAAAATTCTAATACATGATTCATTAATTTCAATAAATTTATCTAAATTTAATAATTTACATAATTTTTCAATTATTGCATTTTTAATTAATGGAGTTCCTTCACTATCACCACAATAAAATCTTAAAATTGATAAATCTTCAATTGTTTTCTTTTGAGTCTGATTTAAATTTTGATTATATAATAAAATTTTACATTTTTTATTTTCAATTATTTTATGTAAAATTGTAACTAAGAATAAAATTTTTTCAACTGGTTTTGTATTTTGATCGAAAATAACAGAATTAAAATTATTAATTACATTTTTAATAACTGAATGTCTAATTAATAAAAGTTCATAATATCTTGAATCAAATAATGATAAAATTAATAAAACCGATTCTAAATCATTAGGTAAATTTATTAATGAATTTTGAATTAATTTTAAACATTTAAAATATTTACCATTTTCTAAAATATTTGAAGCAATATAAATTCTATTTAATTTTAAATTTCTCTTTTTTTGTAAATTTATAAAATCATTTGCATTAATTAAATTATTATTAAATGATGATAATGTTAAATGTAATGATTCAGTTAATAAATAAGGTAAATAATCATCAAAATTATTATAAATTTTAATTAATTTTTCTTTAATTTTTAAATCTAATTCTAAATTATTAAATTTATAATTTTCAATTAAATCAATACAATTTTTAACAAATTTATCATCATTTTTCTTCCTTTTAAAATAATTAAAACATGATTCATTCTTTTTTAAATTTTTTTTATAAGTTAAAGTAAATTCATTATAATCTGTCATATACCAACTTTTCTTAATTTTTGGCCACCATATTAAATCACTTGTCATTATATTATACATTGATTTATTTGTTAATGATAAATGAAATATATCAAATTTATCTAAATTATATGATATTTTAACCCATATTTCCAATGGAAATTGAGACAACATGTTTTATGTTGAAAAAAATGGATTATATTGCTCTTGTTAGATGGGTATTTATAAAAGGTAATGTTTAACTTGGTAATATATAAACATGAAAATGATAATGTATAATAATACTCCACAAATGAAGGGAATTTATGAAAAATGAAAGTAAATCCCACATAAAGAAGAAAATTAAAATAATATATATATATATATGCGAATAATTAATTTAATAGTTTTAAAATTATCTACTTATAATTTTATTATGATACACAATGTTTTTATGAACTTATTTATAATGTACAAATAGAGAAAGATATATATATATATATATTGAAAATACAAATTAGTAACGTAAAGGTTTCATGATTTCATCGTATAATAATTTTTTCAATTGTAAAATTGATAATTGATCTTTCTTTTTATCGAAATCAAAGAAATCTTCTGGTAATTGATCAGCTATTGGTTCATCATTTGGTTCATGATAAAATGAAACATAAGGATGATCTAAAGCTTCAGTTACTGTTAATCTATTCTTTGGATTAAAAGTTAATAATTTTTCTAATAAATCTGTTGCATCAGGATTTGCATTTGGTAATAAAATATTAAAATCTAATTTCTTTCTAAAAGGTATCATTTTAATATATTCTTTTACACGTCTTGATTTAATTGAATTAAAATCATCCATTTTTGGAGTACCTAAAACATCAATTATTAATGCTAATTGATTATGATAATCAGTTCCAGGGAATAAAGGTCTACCTGATAACATTTCAAATAAGATACAACCAACAGACCAAACATCAATTGCAGTTGTATATTCTTGAAATGTTAACATAATTTCAGGTGCTCTATACCATCTAGTTGCAACATATTCAGTCATAAAACCAAAATTATCATCATGTGAAGCAACAGATCTTGCTAAACCAAAATCACAAATTTTTAAATCACAATTTGAATTTAATAATAAATTTGAAGGTTTTAAATCTCTATGTAAAACATTTGCAGAATGTAAAGCTTTTAAAGCTCTTAAAGTTTGATAGATAAAATATTGACAATGATTATCACTTAATTTTTGGGATCTTATAACTTTATGTAAATCTGTTTCCATTAATTCTTGAATTAAATAAACTTCATTAAAACTATCAAAATCATAAGGTATTTGAATATCTAAAATTCCAATTATATTTTCATGATTAAAATGTTTTAATAATTTTAGTTCCCTTAAAGTTCTAAGACAAAACATTGTCCTTTCAAATGGTTGAATTTTTTTAATTGCAACTTTTTGTTGAGTTGGTTTATAAATTGCTGAACAAACAATTCCATATGCACCTTCACCTACAATTTCTTTAATTTCATAATAATCACTTACATTAAAAGTAACTTGAGTTGTTTGATTTGACATTTTTTTAATTGATTATTGAAAGAATATTTTTATGATAACAAAATGATTAATTATTAGGGTATAGTAAATGATATTAAAGTAAGGGTATATCTAAATATATTTATATATATTTATATATATTTATATATATATATAAATATTAAGTTAGTTGTAATAAGTAAAAATGTATTATAAATATATATATGAATGTAAATAAGAATGATGTCATTAACAGTTACAGCAATACAAACAATATACCAAGCCTTCATATAACAAACACCACTTTTCCAATGACCTTCACCAATTTCATTTGGCGTTTTATTATTTATTTTTATTATTTATTTTTATTATTTATTTTTATTATTTATTTCTATTTTTAAATTTTAAGGGGCAATGAAAAAAAAAAAGGGGTAAAAAAATGAAAAAAAATGAAAAAAAATGAAAAAATAAGAAAAAAAAAAATAATTTAATTATTTTTTTCTTTCCATCGACGCGTCGCTATTTCTTTTTTTGGCCCATCACGTGCACTGAGAAAGGGTTATAGTTTTTTTTTTTTGCTAGAAAAAACCCTCTTTCTCTTTTTGCAATTAAACGCAATTTTGTTTTTCATCTAAAAAATTTATTCACATATCGTTAACAATTATAAATTTTTCATCTATATTAATTATTATTATTATTATTATTATTATTATTATAATACATATTAATATATTATCTCATATTAACATATTATTACTATTATTTTACATACATTATTTTTGTTTCTTTTATACTCTTTTTTTTTTATTATATTATTCTCTTTTTTTCTTCTCTCCTTTAACTAATTCCCTACCTTTAAAAATATATACAAAATGGTTAACGTTATTTCCAAAAAGAGAAAGCTTGTTGCTGATGGTGTTTTTTACGCTGAATTAAATGAATTCTTCACTAGAGAATTACCAGAAGAAGGTTACGCTGGTTGTGAAGTTAAAATTACTCCAACTAAAACTGAAGTTATTATTAAAGCAACTAGAACCAATGATGTTTTAGGTGAAAAAGGTAGAAGAATCAGAGAATTAACAATGTTAATTCAAAAAAGATTTAAATTAGCTCCAGGTTCAATTATTTTATACGCTGAAAGAGTTCAAAATAGAGGTTTATCAGCTGCAACTCAATGTGAATCATTAAAATTCAAATTATTAAATGGTTTAGCAGTTAGAAGAGCTGCTTATGGTGTTATTAGAAATGTTATCGAATCAGGTGCTAAAGGTGTCGAAGTTGTCATTTCTGGTAAAACTAAAGGTGCTAGAGCAAAGGCAATGAAATTTGGTTCAGGTTTCATGATTCATTCTGGTCAACCAGTTAATGATTTTATTGAAGTTGCAACTAGACATGTTCTTTTAAGACAAGGTGTCCTTGGTTTAAAAGTTAAAATTATGAAAGATCCAGCTCAAAACAAGAAAGGTCCAAGATCATTACCAGATTATGTTAAAGTTATTGAACCAAAAGAAGATGAAAGAATTGAAGAACCATCAGTTATTGTTTACAAGACTGTTGCTCAAGCTCCAGCTGCTGAAGTCGCTGAAACTGAAGCTTAATTTTTTTAACTTTTTAAACTTTTTTTAAAAAAATAAAAAACAAAAATATACAAATTTAATTTTTATATAAATAATTATAATAATATAAAATTAATTTACAAAGTAATAAAATTGTAAATAAAAGCATAGTAAAATATTTTTTTTTAAATATACATGAAAAATTATATTATGTATACATAAACTATAAAATTAACTAACTAACTAACTAACTAACTAACAAAAAAAAAAAAACTTAAATTAAAATTAAAATTCAAATTAAATAAGAGACAAAAAAAACAAAAAGTCAAATTAATTAATTAATTAATTAATTAATTGATTAATTATCATTCATTCTTCTCTTTTGTTCTCTTTCATAATACATATTAAGTAAATCAATTGCTTTATCAACACTTGATTTAGTACCAACTAATGTAATTTCCCTTTCATTATCATCATTATTTTCATTTTCAATTGCAACTGCACATTGTGATAATAATCTAATTTCTTGAATTCTTGATCCACGTTTACCAATTAATGCACCAATATATTCATTTGGAAAACTAATTTTTTTAATAATTTCTTTACCAGTTAATCTATCAATATTATTATTACTATTATGATTATTATAACCACCATTTCTATTATTATTACCATTATAATTTCTATTAAATCTTGTATTATCTAATGGTGAACATGGAACATAAAAAGTTGTTGGTGCAGTACCTTGATAATCTTTTAAAATAAATTTTGAAATTGATTTAATTGCATTTTTTAAATTTTCTGATGTACCTTGTAATTCAACTAATCTTTCAGTTGAATGATCTAAAAATTCTTTTGAAGCAACCATTTTAATATTAAAATCTTCTTGAATTGATTTAATTCTTGAACCACCTTTACCAATTAATGTACCAACTTGAGAATTTGGAATTAATAATCTTAAAAATAAATTAGTTTTATAATCTTCTGATCTAAAATTTGGTCTTTGAGTTAAAGGACGTAAAGGTGGATATTCATAAGATATTAATCTTAATGGATTTGAATTATTTTCATCACATTCTTTAATAGTTTGAACATTTGCATTAGTAACAGATTGTGCAATATCAACTAAAGCATTTGGAATGTTATCAACCATACCTGTAATTGTTAAAATACGATCAATACATCCATCAATAACTTTTGAAACACCTGCTTTAACATCAAATTCATCTCTAATTTTAGAAATATTTGAGCCTTCTTTACCAATAATTGCACCAGCTTCTCTTCTTGAAACTAAAATTCTATAAGTAATTAAAGTTTTACCTAAATCTAAATCATCTGATTCATAAATTTCATTATTATTATTAGATTCATTTGATAATTCTGTTTCTGGGTTAACATTATTAACATTTTCTGTATTGATATTATCATTTTTATTTTCAGTATTAATACTATTATCAAATAAAGAATCGGAAGTTGACATAATTGATGATGATGATGTTATTAATGTAGTTGTAGTAGTTATAAATTAGAATGGAATTGAAGTTGAAATTGGGTAATTTAAGATGTTGTTGTTGTTGTTGTTGTTGTTGTTGTTGTTGTGAAAAGAATTTTGTATTGTTAAATTTTTTCTTTACTAATTACTTTAATAAAAAAAACAAACTTGATAATTCTTTTGTGACAATGTAAATCGACGTTGATAAATTAAACAAACGGTTTTCAATACTACTTAATAATTAATTAAATGTAAATTATATAATTAATGTACAAAATGTACAAAGATATCACTTATTATTTCCATTATATCATGTTGTTGTGCTAGGTGTCCTCTCGCCCTCCCATTTTTTATTATTGCCAATATTTATTATTGCCTTTTTGCCCTTTATTGTTTTGTTTGGGTAATTATTTTTTAAACTCGTCGTTTCTTAGCAAGTTCGCTTAATTATTAACATGATTGTTTTCTTTTTAAACTAATATAAGAATAAATATAAGAATAAATTTAAGAACAAATATAAAATTAAATAAACATATATATATATATAAATTATATAATCATGTCACATCATGCAGATTATTCTAACTTTGATCCTAAAATATCAAAGAAAGATGCATTAGATACTTTACTTTTATCATATAATGCATTAGCTGAATCACAAACTAATTGGGTTGCAAATTTAGCAAATTGTAGTTCTTTATTATATTATTGTTATAAAGATTATGGTATTAATTGGGCTGGATTTTATTTAATTGATAATGAAAATCCAAATCAATTGATTTTAGGTCCTTTTATGGGTAAAGTTGCATGTCAAACAATAGAAATTGGTAAAGGAGTTTGTGGTAATGCAGCAAAATTACTTAAAACTCAATTAGTACCAAATGTTAATGATTATCCAGGTCATATTGCTTGTGATGGTGAAACAAAGAGTGAATTAGTTATACCAATTATCCAAAATAATAAATTAATTGGTGTATTAGATTTAGATTGTTTAAATTTAAATGGATTTAATGAATTAGATAAATCTTATTTAGAAAAATTATGTATTGATATATCGAAAACCTGTAAATTTTAAACTAATTCTAATCCATTTTGATTTTCATTATCATTATTATTATTAACATTATTTCTTTCATTATTATTGTAAAAATATTTAATTAAATCAGATACTAAAATTGCAAAAATTGATCCCAAAATATTAATTAAAATATCAAAATAATCGAATGTTCTAAATGGTGATATAAAATGTTGTAAATATTCACTGCCTATTCCTCCAATAAGTGTACATAATAAAAATGTTAAATTCCTTATAGTCCATGTATATTTAGAATCGAAAATCCAATAAAACAACAAACTCATTATGAAAAACATTGAAAAATGAATATATTTATCATGTGGTAATGAAATATCTGCAAATCCTAAATAAAGGGCTAAAAGTGAAACTAATATAAAAATTAATAGTACACCTTTCCTTATCTTAATTGCATTGATTAGTCTAATCATTTTGATTGATTCTTCTAATTAACAATTTATTTCTTTATCAATAGCAATAGTGATTTGAGAATATATAATAAATAAATAAATAAATAAATAAATAAATAAAGTATTAATTATTACATACTAAAGAAAAAACCAAAAACACATTCAATGCGGACCGGAGTTAATTTTTAACAAAACACTTTTGTTTTTTTTTTATTTGTATTGAATTCTTTATTTCATTATATAATTAATTAGACATTTAAATTAACAACCATGGAGATAAATACAATACATATAAGATGTGGTATATGTAATAGTGATTGTATTGATTATCCAAAGAAAACTTATTTTTGTTCATCGTGTATAAATTTTAAATTATTAAAATATAATCTAAATAAAATCAATTTACAAAATATTAATTCAATTATTGTACATGATATTAATAATGTTTTACAAGTTTGTTTTGATGAAAATGTTAAATTATTTTTAAAAGATTATATTAATTATGAAAAAAATTTAAATAATCAATCAGATTCAAGCAATCATAATTTAGAAGGTACAAATGTATCAAAAGATTCTGTTGCCAAACTTGCATTCATGTTAATAAATGTTGATATTGATAAAACTAGAAGAAATATTAAAATATTAGATCAATTAGTTAATTTGGAAATTGATAAATGTAATAAAATTGAAGATAAAATACGAATATTGAAAAATATTAAAGATAATAAACAAAAATTAGTTAATAATTTAAAAAATGAAGAAAATTTAAAATTAAATAATCAAAAAATAGATAAAATTCAATTGCAAATACAAGATTTTCAGATTAATATTGTTAATAGACAAAATAAATTTTTAATTAATAAACAATTAAATGAAATTTATAATTTAATATTTCTTTGGAATATTAAAATAATTAATAATAATAAATTAAATATATTATATTCACCGATTTTACCAATTCATGAATTGTTTAAATATTCAATGGATCTAATATTAAATTCAATTATTAAAGCAAGTTTATTAATTGATCAATTATATAAAATACTAAGATTTGAAATACCATTTGAAATAAATAATTATGAAAGTAATCTTTCAATTGGTGATATTTCAATTAAATTTAATAGTTTTAATGAGAATTTAAATATGAAACACTTGAGTAATTTTCAATTAGTTAGATTTTCTGTTTATTTATCAAGACTGATTTTGAATATAATTATTTTATTGATTCGAATTGATAATAATTTTAAAATTGAGGATGAAAATATAACATTTTTATTTAATTATGATAAATTACTCATTAAACTAATTAATAAAATTACAAATTCTAAAACTAATAATGAAAAAATTGATAATAAATTAGAAAATAAAAACTTAATTAATGAAAATTCTGTAAGTTGGAAACGATGGTTTTCCAATAAGGACAAAAAAAAGGAAAATAACGATGATGATAAAACTGATATTAATACTATACCACGATATCAAATTGATAACATTAAAGAATATAATAATATACTAGAGTTAAATTTAATTGGTAAATCAGCAAATATTAGAATGCCAACATTAGTTAAAATTAGAGTAACTGAACTTATACATAATCAAGGAATATTATCAGGGGAAATACACAAAATATTGAAACGACAGATAAGCCAGACAAGATTTTCCCAAATAGGCAATTAATGGGAAAAACCACAACATCTGATGCGAATTCATGATTGAGAGAATTGAGAGAAGCATCACAAAATAGTTGTCGTGATGTTTTGAACGCCATAGTTTTCTGTCAATGATTTGGCCGTGTCAATAATAAGTGGCTGCTTAATATTTCGCTGCTTATAAAAAAGTATAGTAAAATAATAAATTTTGTATAACACATAATATACTAAAATTAATATATGTAATAGATAACATAACATAACATCATCATGAAATTACCTTGTTGTAACAATAATTTTATTTTTAGGAATTCTTTTAGTTAATTAATCTTAACTTAATAATTAAATTTTTTTATCTGATTGAGTCTATTTGATAGAATCATTATTATTAGTATTATTATTATCATCAATATCAATACCATTCAACAATGCTTTCAGATAAGGAATTATGTATGTATATTACAAATTTCAAAGAAAATAGAAAATATAAAATTTAAAGTGAATTTCAAAGAATAACATTTACTAACATTATTAATATAACTTTTAAATAAATAAATAATTAATTAATAATATGATTATATAGTTGATTTAAATAAGAAAGCAGTTACTCAAGGTTTTAATATTAAACCACGTTTAGATTATAATACCGTTGGTGGTGTTAATGGTCCATTAGTTATTTTAGAAAATGTTAAATTTCCAACTTATAATGAAATTGTTGATTTAACTTTACCAGATGGTACAACAAGAGCTGGTCAAGTTTTAGAAGTTAGAGGTGATAAAGCAGTTGTTCAAGTTTTTGAAGGTACATCAGGTATTGATGTTAAAAAGACAAGAGTTGAATTTACAGGTTCAAGTTTAAAAATTCCAGTTTCTGAAGATATGTTAGGTAGAGTTTTCGATGGTTCAGGTAGACCAATTGATAATGGTCCAAGAGTTTTCGCTGAAGATTATCTTGATATTAATGGATCACCAATTAATCCATATGCACGTATTTATCCTGAAGAAATGATTTCAACTGGTATTTCAGCAATTGATACAATGAATTCAATTGCAAGAGGTCAAAAAATTCCAATTTTTTCAGCTTCAGGTTTACCACATAATGAAATTGCAGCTCAAATTTGTAGACAAGCTGGTTTAGTTAGACCAACAAAGGATGTTCATGATGGTCATGAAGAAAATTTCTCAATTGTTTTTGCTGCTATGGGTGTTAATTTAGAAACATCAAGATTTTTTAAACAAGATTTTGAAGAGAATGGTTCATTAGAAAGAACTTCATTATTTTTAAATTTAGCAAATGATCCAACAATTGAAAGAATTATTACACCAAGATTAGCATTAACAACTGCTGAATATTTAGCATATCAAACTGAAAGACATGTTTTAACAATTTTAACAGATATGTCATCATATGCAGATGCATTAAGAGAAGTTTCAGCTGCAAGAGAGGAAGTTCCAGGTAGAAGAGGTTATCCAGGTTATATGTATACAGATTTATCAACAATTTATGAAAGAGCTGGTAGAGTTGAAGGTAGAAATGGTTCAATTACTCAAATTCCAATTTTAACAATGCCAAATGATGATATTACACATCCAATTCCTGATTTAACAGGTTATATTACAGAAGGTCAAATATCTGTTGATAGACAATTACATAATAGAGGTATTTATCCACCAATTAATGTTTTACCATCATTATCAAGATTAATGAAATCTGCAATTGGTGAAGGTATGACTAGAAAAGATCATGGTGATGTCTCAAATCAATTATATGCGAAATATGCAATTGGTAGAGATGCAGCTGCAATGAAAGCAGTTGTTGGTGAAGAAGCATTATCAACTGAAGATAAATTATCATTAGAATTTTTAGAAAAATTTGAGAAAACTTTTATTTCACAAGGTGCTTATGAAAATAGAAGTGTTTTTGAATCACTTGATTTAGCTTGGTCATTATTAAGAATTTATCCAAAGGAAATGTTAAACAGAATTTCACCAAAAATTTTAGATGAATTTTATGATCGTGAAAGAAATGATGATGATGATGATGATGATGATGATGAAAATGATAAAGATAATTAAATTAATTGACTTTTTTTTTTCATCTTCAATATTAATTTAATCATTAATTATAATTCTATATCAATATTATATATAATTTTGTATCTGTAAAAAAAAAAAAAATAAATAAATAAAAAAAAATAAAGGAAATAATAATATATTATTATAAAAGAAAGAGTGAAAGATAATAACGGAACGGGGATGAGAAGAAGAATAAAATCGAGGGAGATGTTTTTAGCTCTTCTATTGTTCTCTTTCTTTCTTTCTTTCTTTCTCTGTTTTTTTTTTTTCACTATATATATTTAATGAATTTATACAATTTTTTATAAGATATAAGTTTGAATATGATTAAAAAATTAGGATTACTGGATTTACCTGATGAGATATTAACAAAGATTTTCAATCAAGTTCCAAATGAATTAAAATCAACATGTAGGACATTTGTTGTAATGTATAATGATTATTATATGAATTTATTTATAAAAAGATTTGGATTTAAAGTATTAGAACAAATTAATAAATATGATTATAAATATTTAATTGATTATATTAAATCATTTGATTATTGGAGGAAAGATATTAGATTAATTATTAGTAATTATTATAATTTAAAAATAAATGATGATGAAAGAATTAATTGTCAATTTATTAGAGATTCATGGAAACTAATATATGGGATTTATATGAATCGAAGAATTTATGTTGATTATGAAGATTATAGAATTGATTTTAGTGATAATAATAATAATTATAATAATACTAATAATAATAATCAAGTTATTAAAAATATTAATATTAATAAGAATATTAAATTAACTGAAGGATTATATAATTTATCAATTGGTTTAATTATTAAGGGTAATTCAGGTATAAATTCTACTAATTTTAAGATATTTAATAATCAAACGAATGAGAAATTATTAGAATATGAACCAGTTTCACATTTAAGTGAATTAATTGAACATAATAAATTTGTATTATTAGATATTGGATCATTTGAAGTTAAAAATTCTAGGATTAAAGAAGAAAATGAATTAAATGAATTAAATGAAGAAAGTAATAAATTAATTGATATTAAATTAATTGTTGAAGAATCTAGTATTACAGTTAAATCAGGGTATATAATTTGCTTTATTGATATTAATGCATATCAATTAAAGGATTATATAATTGAAAAAAATGGAGATTTTAGATCAATTAATGAAAAATATTGGATTGCATGGTGGATTGATAATGAAATTCCAACAAATGATAATATTGTTAATATATTACTTAAAAGGTTATATAAAAGTATTGAAAATTCAATGTTTGAAATAAATAATGAAAATAAATATGAAGAAAATTTTAAAGAGATTGAAAATATTAATTTAAATGATTATAATAAACGATTTTATTCTATATTTAATAAAGAAGGGGAATTGATTACTAGGACATTTAAATTTAAAAGTAATAAAGATCGAATTAGGTATAATGAATGGTATTCAACTAACTTTAAAGCAGTTAAACCAATTGAGAATGAACCATTAAAATGGAAAATGTCAACAATTATGGAAATATAAGTTATAGTATAGAGAGAGATCGGTTGATTGATTGATTGCATAGAAAAAAAAAAATTAAAAAAAAAAAAATAAAAAAAATAAGTGTGGTATATTATATATATATATATATATATATATATATACATATATATTTTGTATAAATACTAAATATTTTTTTTTTCTGTATTCAGTTAATAGGATAATGAATAACGAAGAACAAGAAGTTAGATCAAGGTACGGTAATAATAATGTTAGTAATAATAATTTTGAACGAGAGGAACTTATACGTCGACCATCAAGATTAGATGATAGATTAACTAAATCACAAAAATTAGATATTAGAGCACATCAAAGGACATATCAAGGTGCATATATTAGGACATGTATTGGATGTTTATCATTTAGTTTATTAGTTATGAAATTATTTTCAAAAGAATTTATGTCAATTGGATTAGTTTTCCAAATTTATTCATTATTAATTTGTATAATTGGATATAATAGAGCAAGTAATATGGATTTATATTTTATTGATTTTAATAAAGATCATTGGTATAAAGATTATTTACCATTTAATAAAAATAAAGATAAAAATAAAAATAATTATAGAGATGAAGAGACAATAAATGGACATTTATTAATTGATAATAAATATTATTTTAAAACTAGTGGTAATTATGTAATTTGGTTAAGTTTGATTACACTTTTATGTTATATTGTTTTATTTATATTATTAATAATTATGTAATATATAAAATAAAAGATATATATATAATATATATTAATTAATTAATTATTCTTCTTTAACACCACCTGTACCAGCAGTTTCAGCTTTTTCAATTGAAGATTTATCAGTTTTAATATCACCACCAGTTAAATTTGATAAGAAAGAAGGAGGTGCTTTAAAAGGTCTTTTTAAATCACCAGTTGCAGGAGTATTAAATAAATGAATTTTAACAATATTTGTCTCTAAAGCACCTTTAATTGGTGAAACAGATTGCATAACTAAAGGATTTGCAAATTTCATATAAAAATGCATAAAACCGGTCATTGCTAAACCTGTAAATACACCTTTAATTGCAGAATCGATTTGTTTTAAATCATAATCTTTAATTGTTGTTGTAACTAATTTTGAATCAGTTTCACCAGCCATTTTATTTGGAGCATCTAAATATTTTAAAGTTGTTAAATCATTTTTTTTTAAAATTGTAAATCTTACATAAAGATAAATTAATAAAGTAATTGATTGACCTAAAACAAATGCTAATCTAACATAAAATAAAGTTGTTGGATCTTCAAAATCTAATTTTTTTGATACTTGCATTGAAACAAGCATCAATACTAAATTTGTAATTGCTGGATTCATTTTAATATTATTATTATTATTATTATTATTATTATTTTAACAAAATCTTTTAGATATTTAACAAAGGTAGATATAAAATATAAAAAAGAAGATATATTAAATATGAATATAAAATATCAATAAGAAGATAAGATATATATTATTAAAAAGATAAGCGTTGAAATGGAAAAGGCAAATTGCAAAGACTGACAAAAAAAAAAAAAATAAAAAATCGAAAAAAAAGAAAGGCCAAAGTGAAAGAAAAAGCGTTGAAAAAGTAAAATGCTCACTCAAAGCAAGTGAAAAAGTAAGTGAAAAAGTAAACGAAAGTGTAAATAAAAGGCAGTGGCTGAGGAAAAATATAATAATAATAATAATAAACATTAGGTGTGGCTGGTGTGTGTGTGTGTGTACGGGTGTACGTACGGGTGTATTTTCTGTTGTGGTCGGCTGGTCGATCGACGGCACTGGAATTATTTTTAAAAACGCGTTTTTGCATTTTCGCGTTATTTTTATTTACACCGCCAATTTAGTTTGTTTATTGGCTGGCGGTCGCTCTGTTTGGTATTTTAAGTGTTTACTCTTTCTTTTCTTTACAGCCCCGGTTTGTTTATGTTTTCAGACTTTTCTATTACACTTTGATTTCTATCTATATCTATCATCTACTACATTGCATTGCATTGTCTTATAATATATGATATTATAATGTCATATTATCTAATATTATATTATATCATTTCTATTCTCTATTTATATCTATATATACCCCTACATCACTAAGTTAATAAAAACCTACAATGAATAGGCAGTTGTCAGATATGACACCACAAGCAATTAATATGACAGCTTTCCCACAAAATTCAAGGAAAAGGCATTTACATTCACCAAATTCTCCAATAAATATAACAAAATCATATTCAGAGAATAATAATGAAAATATTAATGAAATGAATAATAATAATAAAGATAATAAAAATATTCATTATTCTTCTTGTTCAACTCCAATGGCTCATCATACTTTGAATAAATCTATTACATCTTCAATAAATAATAATAATAATAATAATAATAATAATAATAATAATAATAATAATAATAATAATAATAATAATAATAATAAAATTAATCAAAGAGTTTCATTACGTCGAAGTACAGGTTTATTAAATTTATCATTAGAGGCAAGTCCAAGTACAAAACGTGTAATTACAAATTCTTCAAAAAATGATGAAATGCTTAAAAGTTTTAATGAATTAACATTTAATAATTCTTTAGATCCAATTATAACTAATAATTCAAATAATTCAAATAATTCAAGGATTAAATCTAATCATAAATCAAATAGAATTAAATATTCAAGTATATTTGGTACTCATAATATTAATAATATTAATCATTCAAATAATAATAATAAAAGAGGTTCAGATATTCAAAAAAAATTAGAAAGACAATTAGAACATTATAAAGATAAATTATCAAATGTAACTTCAAATTCAATTAAAAATTTATCACCAATTAAGAATAATAATAATAATAATAATAATAATAATAATAATAATAATAATAATAAAATTATGGATGATTCAATTAAAAAGAAAAAATCTTTATTTTTAAATAAATATTTAACTGATAATAATAATAATAATAGTAAAAAGGGTAAAATAAATATTTATAATGATGATTCACATGATGTTAAAATAAATTTAAATTCAGATTTAGACTTAGATTTAATGGCTGCTGATACTTCACCTTCAAAATATGCTTTTATTAATAAATTACCATCCTCTGTTAATATGAATAATTCAAATTCTTTATCAATTTCAAATAGACCAATTACAACAGGTTCAATTCCAATGTCAAATTCTTCTTCTATCATAACAAATAGTTCGAATTCAATGATATCGCCTTCAACTATTACAAATAATAATAATAATAATAATAATAATAATAATAATAATAATAATAATAAATTTACATCACCTGCAGTATTTAAATCTATTAAACCATTACAAACAGCATTTACATCAACAGGTTTGCAAAGTAAAAATGGGATAACTAGAAAATCAAAGCATACAGTACCAGAAACTCCATGTAAAAAACCTCCAAGGGTTGTAGAAATTGAATCAAAATCAAAATTAAATTCAAAATTAAATTCACAGTCAATTCATTTAAAAAATAATACATTCTCTTCAGCACCGCCAACTGCAAATACTTCATTAATAAAAAATTCTAAGAATATAATGTTTAATAATAATAATAATAATCATATCAATAATAACTCTTCAACTCCAAAATCTTTTAATAATGATTCATCATTTAATTCAACTTTTAATGAATCAAGTTATATAAGTAAAAATTCTTATAATTTAACTGATAATACAACATTATCAAAGCATAATTCAATAAATTTAAAAAATAATTCTAATTCTAATTCTAATTCTAATTCTAATTTTAATTTTAATATAAATTCAAATTTAAATAATCAATCAAATTCTGTATCAGCTGTAAATACATCTGATCTACAACAATGTTTATTAAAATTTACAAATGAATTTGATGATTTATATAATGAAGGTGATAATTCAAATGATTCAATATTTACAACAAATAATAATATTAATAATAATAATGGAGAAACTGATAATGATATTAAAATGTGGGATGAATCTGAAAAAATACCTTCAACTCCAAAGGAAAAATTGAATTTATCAATTAATTTATCAAGTATTAAAAGTATTAAAGATAATTCAAATATGAATACACCAGATAGTTTAAATAGTTTTGGAAGTAATGGAAGTTATAGTAGTGGTAGTAAATTTAATGATACACCAACAAAACATGTTGGTTTAACATCAAATTTAAATAATAATTTAAATAATATTCATAATGTTTCAATGTCAACAAGTGGTAGCAGTTATTGGCAAAGGGCAAATTCAAGAAATACATCTGTTCAATCATTAAATCCAAGATTTTCAACCTCGAGTGTTAATTTACTAAATGATAGTAATAACAATAATAATAATAGTAATTCTAAAATACCAGTTTTTGCACCACCAAATATGCCAGTTTCATTAATAATGAATAATAATAATAATAATACTAATAATAATACTAATAATAATAATAATAGTAGTAGTAGCAGCAGTAGTAGAAATAATAGTAGAATTTCACAAACTCTTAAATTATTAAATGAAAATAATAAAAATGAAATAAATAAATCAATGGAAATGATTGCATCAACTCCAGTTTTTATGAATGAAAGTAAAAGTACATTAAGGGATAATTATAATTTAAGTTGTGAAACTTTGAATAATAATTCAAATAATAATAATGATAAAATAAAGGAAAATCCAGAAATTGATAATCATTTATTTTCCAAATTTGGTAATTGTACATTATTAGGTAAGGGAGAATTTTCTATTGTTTATGAAGTTCAATTTGAAGGAATTAAATATGCAGTTAAAAGGACAAAACAAAGAATGCCAGGTCCTAAAACTAGATTAAGAAAATTAGAAGAAGTTGAAATTTTAAAATCTTTAAGAAGAATTGGAGAATATAGTGATTATAATAATGAAGATTATAACAATAAAAATGAATATATTTGTGATGATGAAATTAATATTAATAAATCAAATAATTATAATAATAATAATAATAATAATGATAATTTAATTGATCATAATGATGGTAGAGATTATGTATTAACATTAATTTCAGCATGGGAAATTCAAAGTCATTTATATATAATGACAGATTATTGTGAGAATGGATCATTAGATCAATTTTTAATTAATCAATGTGAAATTAGTAGGAGTAGATTAGATGAATGGAGAGTTTGGAAAATTTTAGTTGAAGTTATGATGGGATTAAAATGGATTCATTCACATAATATATTACATTTAGATTTAAAACCTGCAAATATATTTATTACATTTGATGGTACATTAAAAATTGGGGATTTTGGAGTTGGAGTTAAATTACCAATACCAACATTTTTTGATAGGGAAGGTGATAGGGAATATATTGCACCTGAAATTATTTCAAAACATCAATATTCATTTGCTGCTGATATATTTAGTGTTGGATTAATAATGGTTGAAGTTGCTGCAAATGTTATATTACCAGATAATGGTACACCATGGCAAAAATTAAGATCTGGTGATTTAACAGATGCTGGTAAATTAAGTAGTAGTGATTTATCAGATTGCAATAAATTTTACCATAGCCATAGCCATAGCCATAATAATAATAATAATAATAATAATAATGTTATGAATGTTACTGAGAATAATTTATTTAGTAGTTTTAATAGAATAAACGATTCAGAGGATGGAGTTAAAACGGGGATTTCAAATTTATCAAATTCATCAAATATCAAAGAGAAATTATTTAATATGGCTGTTAATAATAATAATCAAATTAAGACATGGATACCATATTGGTTTTACGATGGTAATTCTACACTGGATAAATTAGTCAGTTGGATGATTAATCCAAATCCGGAAGAGAGACCAAGTAGTGAACAAATATTGCAAAGTTGGGAATGTGGACTTGTTGAATTACGTAGGAAAAGTGGTGCCACTATATATGAAGGAGATTATGGACCTATTGTTAGTGATGAAGAGATAAAGCAAGAGGAATCACTTTTGAGCAGTCGTAATTGCTATAGAATTGGAGATGTTGTTGAGTAAAGTGAACAAAGAGAGAGAAAGAGAGTTGTGTTGTGTTGTTTTGTTAACAGTTGATAAATTTTTGGGAACTACTCCTTCCTAATTAGGCAATGCTTATCTCCTGCCAAATCCCGCGTTTTTTTTTTTTTTAATTTTTTTTGTGGCGGTGCCAAAAGCGAAAAGAGAAAATAAAACCGACGGTAAGTGAGGAAAAGAGGTGAATAATGGAAGAGCTGAAAAAATAAAAAAAAATAACTAAATAAATAAATAATAATTAAATAAATAAATGTGTTTGTTAAATGAAAAATAATGTGAAAGGACAACAATACATACATAGAAAGTCTGACATTGTTTTTTTTATTGGTTGTTTTTGCTTTGTTTCTTTGTAATAATATCATATAACATCATATAATATCATATATAGATTATTGAATTCGATATTCCTTAATAATAATATCATGGATGGATCTAATAATGAATTAAATGGTACTAATAGAATAATTAATAATAATAATTTAATAAATTTTAACAATACGAATAATGAAAATACTAAAAATAATATAAATAATATAAATAATATAAATAATATAAATTTAAATATAAATGGAAATGAAAATAGTAATATTCAACAACCATATAGACAATTTGTAACGACATTATTAGATAGTTCAACTAATAAATTAGTTCAAATTACATCACAACCACCACCAGATTATATTGCAATTAAAAAGAGAAGAAATAGAATTTCAATTTCTTGTATGGGATGTAAAAGGAGGAAAGTTAAATGTGATAGAGTTAGACCAATTTGTGGATCATGTCAAAAACATGGTTATTCAGTTTGTGTTTATGCAGTTGATGAAAATGAAAATAATAATAATGATAATAATAATAATAATAATAAAAATAATAATAATAATAATAATAATAATAATAATAATAATAATAATAATAATAAAAAGAAAAATAATATATCCGATAATTCATTTAATCAAAGTCGAAATAAAAATGAAATCCCAAATGAAAATTCTAATTTTTTAATTTCATTTGATAGTAAAGATAATAATACTAATATTAATAATAACCATATTAATCATGAAAATTTAAAGGAAGAACGATTTCATAAAAATAATAAATCAATAGACGAATTTAATAATCTTTTATTAAAACTTGAAAAATTAAAATTAACACATATACAAAATGATGAAATTGATCAATTAAGGAATAAAATTGAAAATTTAAGATTTTATTTAGATGATAATAATATATTAAGTTGTAAAATATTAAAAGATTTAAAATTAATTAATTCAATTATTTTAAAGCCAATTTTAAAAACTACTCCAACTATTTCATTAGATTCATTTGATTTACAATTTGGTGCATCTTCAATTACAAATTATAAAGAAGTTGATAAATTTATGGGTACAATTTTTGAAAAATCATTACCAAAAATTAAAAATGATTTGATTAAATGGAAATCAATTTATTCAGTTGAAATTTATAGTGAATCACTTGAAAAATTAATTGTTAAAAAAAATTTTAATATTAATAGTAATTTAAATTTAAATGATTTAAAATTTTCAAAATTTAAATTAATTTGTAAATTATTAGAAAATTATTTTATAAATTATGAAACTTTTATTAAAATAATGAGAAAATCAATTAAAATTTTAATTATGGCAGTTCCAATTGTACCTGAAAATTTAATTAATAAATTATTAAATGATCATTTTATTAATTCAAATAAAAATTTAAAAATAATTAAAATTAATTCAATTGATGATGCAAGTGAAATTTTATTAATTTTAGCAATTTTAAGATTTGGATTACCAAAATCTGAAAATGTTATTAAAACTCCAAAAAATATTAACTTTGAAACTTTACTAGATAATGAAAATATTAATACAGATTATAAGACAGATTTATTAAATTCATTTTTAAAATTAATTTTAAATGAAACAGATTTATCAAAAAAATTTAATATACCAATGTTAGGTACTTTAGTTATTTTATTTATGATTTCTTATACTCATAGATTTAATTTTAAATCAACTGAAAAAGATTTAGGTTTAAATTATGGTATAATGGCAATTTATATGGCTATAAGTTTAGGTGTTTATTCAAAATTAAAACCTATCAATAATAATAATAATAATAATAATAATAATAATAATAATAATAATAATAATAATAATAATAATAATATTAATAATAATAATAATAATAATATTAATATTAATATTAATAATAAATATATATCAACAGATAAAATAAATTATTTAAATTATTTTAAAGATACTGATCTTAATAATACATGGAATTTAGTTATGTTTATTGATACTTTTAGTTCATTTAATTCTGGTATACCACAATTAATTAATTCAAATATGGATAATATTTATGCAACTTCATTTGTTGATGAAAATTGTGCAAATATTTGCAGTTTTTATAGGAAATCATTTATTTTAGCAACAAATAATAATAATAATAATAATAATAAAATTAATGTCTCAATAATTGATTATGAAAGATTTATAATTGAATTTGAAAAATTTATAACAAATGATTTAATTCCTACAAGTATTTGTATTAAAAATAATGATTTAGTTGGAGCTGCAAATTCAATTAGAGCTGTTAATTTATTATTATTTTTATATTATAATGGATATTTTACATTTATTAAAACATTTGAAGAATTTAAATTAAATAATAATGATATAAATTCAAATTTTCAAATTATAAATGAATTTAATGAATTAAATAAAAGATTATTTAATAGATCAATTAAGCTTTCAATTGTTTCATTAATTGATTTAAATATAATGTTAGTTTCAGAAAAAGATGGTGCATTTTATGAAAAATATTCATTTGATTTAATTCAAATTTTTATAAGGATAATTTATACATTAACAAGTTTTATGTGTAGATTAATTGTTGAGAATAAATCTAATAATAAAATTATTAATGATTATGATGATGATAATAATAAAGATTTTAATTTTTTATTTGATATTACAAGGGAGAAAATTGAACAATTATGTAAATATTTTGTTGCAATTCAATGTTCATTATCAACAACTAAAAAATTTGATGATGATATAATTAAATTAAATGATTCAATTAATTTATTATCGAAAAATCCACATGCAATGATTAAATTATTAGTTAGATTTTTCTTTAATACATCACAATCTTTAATTTCGCAAAATTTTATGTATTATACACTTTATAAATATTTTGTGATGACGGTTAAACATTTATTAGATATAGGTGGTGATATAAATGCATTCGATATTGATGAATTTGAAAGATTGTATTCTTATGTTGATTGTACATGGTTTATTAATAAATAAATAAATAAATAAATAAATGAAAAATATATTTTATTGTGCGGCTTTACTTTGTTGTGCATGACTTTTAAATGTTATATATATTATTATTATTATTATTATTATTATTAATTATATATATATATTTTACCAGTTTAACGGTCATTTTGTTTTTGTTTCTCCAATTATTTTCCTTTCTTTTCTATCTATATTACCATTTTTATTTTATATCCTTTATTATGGAAATGTCAAAACCATTAACTAATATAATTGAGAAGAAAAATCACAGACCATCATTTGTTTGTACAAATTGTCGAAGAAGGAAAGTAAAATGTGATAGGAAATTGCCGTGTACTAGATGCATCAAATCAAAATTAGTGAAAAGTTGTACATATACAATAAATTTAAATGAATTGAATAATTATAATAACAATTTAAATGATAATAATCAAATTAATGAAAATAAATCAAATAGAAATAATCAAGAAAATATTAAAGAATTTTTTGGGAAAAGTATCGGCGATAAAAAAGATTTAAATCCGGTGATGATTTCAATTAATAAAGAAAATAGTGAATTATTTAATTATTTAACATTACAATTTAAGAAACCATTATTTATTAGAGATGGTGATAGTGTTCAGTATTTATCACCAATTGCATTAGATGCTATATTTAGTAATAATAAACAATATGTTAAATTTAGATCAATGATTTCATTTTTATTCACTGATGGTGATAGTGATTATGGAAGGGATGATAATAATGATATGAAGGAAATTTTTAATAAAGAATTAGAAATTTTAAGTAAAAATTATTCAAAAAATGAAATTGATAAATTATTAATTAAACTATTATTACCAAATGTTGATGCAATTATTGAAAGATTAGAATATTTTGATCAAAATATTAAAAATATAATTACAAGTGTTTTAATACCATTTTATAAATTAAAAGATACAATTAATAAATACTTTATTTTAAAAAATAATAAAAATGAATATAAATTTATATCACCAAATGAATCATTTATAAATTTTAAAACTGAATATTCAATATTTGGTAATATATTTGGTATAATTCAAATTATTTTAATTTTAACAGAATTTGATGAAACTATTAAATTTAAGAATAAATTAAATTTAAATTTTAATGAATTTGGATTTGCATCATTAAAATGTATGTGCTTTGCAGATTTTAAGAAAAGGCCAACATTTGAATTATTATTAGGATTTTTAACTTATAGAATGAAATATTATGTATTAGATTCAATTTCAATTAATAAAAATTCAAGTATAATCTTTAATATAATGTTAGAAATAAGTTTTAATTTAGGTATTCATATTAAATGTGATCATATTTTAAATTATTCTGAAGAAATTGTTAGATCAACATGGAATATATTACAATTTACAGATGCAATTATTTCATTATATACGGGTGAATCATTAAAAATTGATTATAATTATTGTATACCAAGATTATTTGAATATTGGGAACCAATTGTTTTATATTTAAGGAATGTAATTTCAACATTTAATTCAACTAATTTAATTTCATTAAATATAATAATTGAATTAGCAAATTCATCAGCTAAGTTATTAAATGTTTTTCAACCATTTAATAAATTAATTAATGATAAAACATGTTCACCACTTCAATATACATTATCAATTTTAATTAAAGGAGATTTTGTAATTTGTTATCAATTATTATTATTTATTTTAAGATTATCAATTGAAGAAATTAATGAAATACCAATTAAAATTAATGAAAATGAGATTAAATTAATTAATGAATTAAAGATTAAAATTGAATGTCATTTATTTTATTCATTAATTTTATCATTTGAATTAATGAAAAAAATTATAAGTGGTAATATATTATTTTCTAAACAATCAATTAGATTAACAATTTCATTAAGATTATTATTTTCAAGATTTATGATTATTGGTAATAAATTAATAATTTGTTATTTATCAGTTTTTAATTCAAATAATAAAAATACAATTCTAGTACCAATTATTAATAATAATGAAAATAAATTTAAATTTAATGATAATTTATTAATTGAAGCTGAAAATTATTTAAGTAAAGGATTAGATGGTATAAATTTAAATGATAAAGAATTTAAAAAAATGGAAAAATTAATGAAATCATTACCTGATTTAAGTGAATATTTATTTAAATTTTATACTGTGGTTTCAAGTAAAAAGGAAATTGTTTTATGTGGTAAATTTAAAATTTGTTTTAAATTTTTATTATATATTTGTTTATTATTAAAGAATGTTTATGAATTTGAAAATTATTTAATTAATTATTATTATAATAATAAGAATTATTATAATAATAATAATAATGAAGATAAAAAAAATGAATATTGGAAATATGTTATTGATAAAACTACAGAATATTACAAAACTATTGATCAATTTAGATTAAATGAAGATGAAATTATAAATAAATGGAATTGTATTAATTTTACATGGAATAATATATTGTCAAACGAGGATATATTAAGTAATGAATTAAATATAAGTGAAATTGGTGAAGATGAGTTAAATGAACTTTATCATATGTTTTTTTAAACAATATATATAAAATATATAAAATATATATATATATCATTCAAATATGGCAGATAAGCTTTTCTTATCTCTCCACTTTATATCTAAAAAGAACAATTACAGATGTTGGCGGTCGAACGGATGCGTTTTATTTATTTATTTGTTTATTTTTTTATTTAAATATTTGCCTTTTTGTCTTTTTTGTCTTTTTTGTTTTGCCCTTTTGCCTTCTTCTTCTTCTTCTTCTTCTTCTTCTTCTTCTTCTTTTATTTACATTATTCCCTAATCACTTTACAAATAAAAATAATTAAACAAATAAAAATAATTAAACAAAAATGTCTCTTCCATCTAATACTATATCATCTTCATTAAAAGATGAAATAAACCAATTAAAAATTAAAGGGGAGGGGCTAAAGAGGGCCCATCAAGAAGAAGCTGATGTTGTACATAAACGTACCAAGGTAAGTGAGGAGTTGATGGTTGCTCAAAACAATTTCAACGAATCTGCAATGGTGGTTATGGAAACATCATTATCATCAATTTTGAATGAAATTAAAACATTCAGAAAAGATTTTGATAAAATGGAGGAGAAGTTTGATAAAATAGAGGAGAAGTTTGATGATAAGTTTGTTAAAATGGAGGAGAAGTTTGATAAAATAGAGGAGAAGTTTGATAAAATAGAGGAGAAGTTTGATAAAATAGAGGAGAAGTTTGATGATAAGTTTGTTAAAATGGAGGAGAAGTTTGATAAAATGGAGGAGAAGTTTGATAAAATAGAGGAGAAGTTTGATGATAAGTTTGTTAAAATGGAGGAGAAGTTTGTTAAAATGGAGGAGAAGTTTGATGATAAATTTATCAAACTTGAGGAGAAGTTTGATGATAAATTTATCAAACTTGAAAATAAAATCGATGCTAGTGATATCGATAGTGTCAAAATCTTGATAAAAGAGCAATATAAGAGGCAGGAAAAAATCAAAATGTTGACCATGATGAATTCTCTGAGACTTTTCCAGAAACTTCCTGCTTTTACGGTGCCATTTTTTTCTGGAGAAATACCAGATGATTTACCAAAAATAAGATATCCAAAAGATATCAAAAAAATGGCACAAAAGGATTTAGAAATTTACGCCAAAGGTTACAATATGGATGATATTGGCTCCAATGATGTAGATGAAACACGAAAGCTTTTAGAGACTTTCATTTTTTCAAAATTTGCAAGACCTCAAAGTAATTAATGCATTTTGACTGGACCTTTTTGTGTGCTTTTTCTTTTATCTTTCTATATACCATACCCCTTTCGCTATTTAATTGATTTTTTTTTATATATACATATATATACCGATAAACGCTAGACGCTAGACGCTAGACGCTAGACGCTATTACGTAACTGTTTTAACGATGTGGCGCAGTCAATAGATATATATATATATAATAACATGTTATATTTTACAACTACTTGCTGCTGTGGCGGTGTCTCTTTTTATAATGGCATTGACACCGCCCTAAAAAAAATTTAATTTTAATTAAGGAGAAAGGCGAGGGGGGGGTTAGAGCAAGTCGCCGCCTGTGTTAATTTTCTTTTATTTATTTATTTATTTATATATAGCAAAAGTTTGTTAAACTGATTGATGATTACTAATAATTTGCTCTCACAAGGTTAATTGAACAATCAATCGATCAATTAAACTCGATGGATACTGAAGAGGAGAAGGTGTTATCACCAAAACCACTGTTAAATAAAGATTCATTAGAATCACCAAGTGTTTTAGCAATTTCAAATTTACGTTGTCCTTCGCCACCACCAATTTTACAACATTCAAAAAATTTAAAGCTTTCAAATGATAGTAAATCAGATTTATTAAGTATTAGTACTGATAATTGTTGTGATTTAAATAATAATGAATTTGAATATAATAATAATAATAATAATAATAATAATAATAATAATAATAGTGTTGAAAATGTTAATAAATTAGTAAGTAGTGAAATGAGGAAAAATCATAGTGAAAATAGATATTTTGTTGAAGAGAATCCATCAATTTCTAAAGTTTTAAATGATTCAAATTATTTTGATAGTATGGTGGCTCAACATGCAGTTAGTGCATCAATGGCAGCAGCAGTTGCAAGGGATAAATTTGGTTGTTTAATTTCAACAACAGGTAATAATAATTCAAATAATAATTCAAATAATAATTCAAATAATAATTCAAATAATAATTTAACAGTTCATCAAAGGGCATCATCAATTCATGCACATTTTTATCTTGATGATACAATTAAACATCAATCACCAATTACAACTCCAATAATTAGATCAAGAAGTGGATCAATTCAAAATAATAATGAAAATAATAATTTAAGACCTGGTTTTGAATTACCTTTAAATAATTTAAATAATTTAAATAATTTAACAATTCAAGCAGGTATACCCATAACTGAAGTAAGGCCAATTATTGAAAATAGATCAAATTCAAATAATTCATCAATATTCCCACAAATTAATAATAATAATTTTGATACAATAATGACACCATCAAAAGTATCAGCTAGACTTCAACATGATGATGGTAAATTGCATATATTATTTGGAGCTTGTGGATCAGTTAGTATTAAAAAGACAAAATTAATTATTAATAAATTAGAAGAAATTTATAAAGATAAAGTTTCAATTCAATTAATTTTAACAAAATCAGCAGAAAATTTTGTTTCAAAGAATGAAATTTCACATAATATATTAATTTGGAAAGATTCAGATGAATGGAGTACATGGAATAGTAGAACAGATCCTGTATTACATATTGAATTAAGAAGATGGGCAGATATTTTAATAATTGCACCATTAACTGCAAATACATTAAGTAAAATTGCATTAGGTTTATGTGATAATTTATTAACAAATGTTGTAAGAGCTTGGAATAATCAATATCCAATTTTATTAGCACCTGCAATGGTTTCATTTGCTTATACATCAGTTATAACTAAAAGGCATGTTAAAGTAATTAAAGATAATATGAAATGGATTGAAATTTTAAAACCAACTGAAAAAGTTATGAGTAGTTATGGTGAAATTGGTATGGGTGGTATGATGGATTGGAATGAAATTGTTGTAATGATTGTTGAAAAATTAGGTGGATATCCAGAAGATGAAGATGAAGAGGATGATGATGATGATGATGATGATGAAGAGGATGATGATGATAATACTAATAATAATGACGATGATGAGGAGGATGAGGATGAGGATGAGGATGAAGAAGAAGAAGAAGAAGAAGAAGAAGAAGAAGAAGAAGAAGAAGAAGAAGCCAATAAAGACAATGGCAACATCGAAACCTCTCAACCTGTGAACTAAATGTATGTATAATAGCCGACTAGTTTAACATAAAAAAATTTTATTAAACAAACAAACAATTAATTAATTAATTAATTAATGTTGTAAATACAACAAATTGAATGTCGTAAATGTAAATTTCCATATAAAGAAATTGACAAGATTTGCATTTTGCGATGCGTCGTTAAACGTTAAATTATTTATTTATTGTGTTTTATATTCATTCTATTCATTTCAATTATTGTTTTATTTATTGTCTTAGTTGAGCTATCTGTTTTCACAAACTTCAAACCATGTTGTTAAGACCTTTTTATCCAATTGATTATAAACTAGGTAACAAAATTAATTGTACAGAATTAGCATCACTTTTAATTAATATAACATCATCAAATATACGCAAGAAAATACTATGTTATTTAAATATTAGACAATTGATTATAATATTAAAAGCAATTACAAAAGATGAAAAAAATGATGATTTTTATAATTTTAATGAATTAGATGAAAATTTAAAATCAATTTGGATTGATATTGTTGATGTTTTAAATAATTTCCCATGTGTTAAATTAGTTGATTCTTATAATTTAAATATTAATATTAATATTAATAATAATAATAATAATAATAGTAATAATAGTAATATTGCTAAAGATGATGATAATGATTGGTTTGAATTATCAATTGATTCTAACGAATATGATTTCTTATTAGAATATTTATTTGATAGTAAATTTAATAAAATTATATTCCCATTAATTGAAATTGGTACGAAAAAATTTAATAAAATTTTTGAAGTTTTAGATAATCATTGTATTAATATTAAAATTGAAAATGATAAAATTTCAGTTATTAAAGATTCAGAAAATTTTAAGTCAAAATTAAAAATTTTAACATTAATTAATTATGAACATTTTGAAACTGTTGAAAAATTAAATTATGAAACTTTAAATATAATTGGTAATGAAGTTGATTTATTTAGTATTTCAACGATTATTGAAAATAATAAAAATTTGAAAATAATTTATTTTAATGGTAGATTAAAAGATTATATACCATTACATATTAATGAAAATATTAAAGTTTATTATAATTTAATAGTTTTCGATACAATTGATCAAAATCAATTAAAAAGTTTAGGTAATTTAAATAGAATTAATTCATTATATTTGAATTTTACACTGGAGAGTAATATAACATTTAATTGGTTATTAAATAATTGTAATAATTTAGAAAAATTATATTTTTCATTAAATTTTGATTCAAATAATTCAATTCAATTAATTGAAAATATTAATAATTTTTCAGAATTAAAAGAATTTACATTAAAAAATTGTAAAATTTTAATGAAAAAAAAATTTAATTCTTTAATGTTAACAAATTTAGATGATTTAACACTAATTGATTGTCAAATTGATTCAAATTTTTTAAATGCAATTTATAATTCATCAATAATTTCAATTTCTTTAATTAATTGTGAAATTAATTATAAATCATTTATTAAAATTTCAAATTATATTAAAAATTTAACAATTATAAATAAAGATATTGAACAATGTAAAGATTTAATATTTTTAACATTTAAGAAAAGGTCATCTTTTAAAATTTCAACTTTTAATACATGTTTACTTAATATTAATGAAAAATATATTACAATTAAAATACCTGAAAGTCATGATATTTTCTTTACAAAAATTGATAATTTTGATTATAATAATAAATCAATTGATTTAAATAATTTAGAAATTCCATTTAATTCAACAATTTATTTATCAATTTATCCAATGTTTAATAATATTAATTTTGAATTTTTAAAAAATTTAATTAAAAAATATGATATTTTTAAAACAATTATTGAATTATATTCATTTACTAATGAATTTTTTAAAATACTTAATATTGAAAAAATTAAAAATTTAAAAATTTTTAATTATGATTTATTTAGATTACAAAATTATCTTAAAAAAATATTAAGTAAAAAAGAATTAGATTTACAGGATAAACATTTCTTTTTACCATATGAATGTTTATATGAGAATAATTCGATTTTATCATTAGCATCGAAAAAGACATTACAATCATTAAAGAGTTCAACATCAAATAAACGTAGTGGTAATGAAAAAAATAGTATTAAAAGGGCTAGGATTAATAAAAACAGTAATAGCAATAATAATAATAGTAATAATAATAATAATAATAATAATAATAATAACAGCAAACAAGTTAATATTGGTAAAAATAAAAGCAATATTACAATGATAAATGGTAAAAGAGTTCATACATGTTTAGAATGTGGTAAATATTTTTCTAGAAGTACTGCACTTAATAGACATTCATTAGTGCATAGGAATCATCGTCCATTTAAATGTGATTCATGTGGATATTGTTTCAAAAGGTCAGATCATCTTAAAGTTCACAAAAGAGTATGTACAGGTAAAAAACAATTGTAGTGTATAATAATGATAAATAAAACAACTAAATAAAGTAATATTATAATATAATAATATTATAATATAATAATATAATAATATTATAATATATAATATAATAATAAATCACCGCGGTGTGATTGGATTGGATTGTTAGGCCAAAATTAAACTAAAAACAGTTTGTTATGATAAAGGAAGGCAAATATTTATAAATCTTCAAGGATATATACTATTTTGGTGTTGATGAAATATATTAACAAGACACTATTTACACAGATAAGAAAAATGCATGTCGTATCCTTACCAATGAGATGGAAATGTGGTGATAATTATTGTTATATTTTAACTGATGATAATTCAAATAAATCATGGTTAATAGATCCAGCATTCCCAAATGATATTGAAGATTATTTAATTAATAAAAATAAATCAGATGTAATTTCAATAATTAATACACATCATCATAATGATCATTCAGGTGGTAATAAATATTTATCATTAAATTTATTTAAAAATATACCAATTATTGCAGGTAAAGATTCACCATTAGTATCTTATACACCATCAGATAATGAAATTATTCAATTA
Source organism: Pichia deserticola (assembly GCA_030570135.1). Taxonomy (NCBI): domain Eukaryota; kingdom Fungi; phylum Ascomycota; class Pichiomycetes; order Pichiales; family Pichiaceae; genus Pichia; species Pichia deserticola. Next base: position 134,446 of record JAJLVB010000002.1, on the reverse strand, counting down.
GGTGATAATATTGAAATAACTGCAATTCATACACCTTGTCATACTCAAGATTCAATTTGTTATTATGCAATTGATAAAAAAACTGGTGAAAAATGTGTATTTACTGGTGATACATTATTTACATCAGGTTGTGGTAGATTCTTTGAAGGTAATGGTGAAGAAATGAAAAATTCATTAGAGAAATTAATGGAATTACCTGATAATACAATTGTTTATCCAGGACATGAATATACTGCTGATAATGTTAAATTCTCATTATCAGTTTTAGGTAAAAATAATCAACATTTAAATAATTTGAAAAAATATTGTGAAAATCATGAAATTACAACTGGTAAATTTACCATTAAAGATGAAAAACTTTTTAATCCTTTTATGAGATTAAATGATCCTGAAATAATAAAGGCAACAGGTTTGGTTGATCCAATTGATATTATGGATAAACTAAGAATTATGAAAAATAATTTTAAATCCTAGATTAAATTAATTATTTATATATAAATATCTATCTATCTTTACATTCTTATATTATAAAGTTTCTATTATCTTAAATAGATTCTCTACTCCTAAAACGATTTCTTCATCGTATCCTTTACCGGGTGTATAGTTAGCATGAGCAAAATCTATAAATTTTAAGGCACTCAAAGGTGTGTCAATTTCATCTTCACCTTCTTTACCTTCTTCTTCTTCATCATCATCATCACTTGCTAACATTGGCGATATTATCTCATCTTTATAATCACTTTGTTCCCACCTCGATAAATCATTTTCATATACAAAAAACAGCGATCCCGATATCACTCTTATTTCTTCATCTAATAAACAATTATACAACATTTGCAATCTAACATGGAAATTGTGTATTATTTTATCTTGAATATTCTTTGGTAATTTATTATATCTAAAGAAAATTTTTAATCCATCTGCAATATTATCCTTCGTTAATTTTCTGCCAAAATATTTATTAAATGTTAAATAACCTTTTTCAAAATTTGAATTACATACATCTTTCATTTTAAAATTTTCAAAATCATTTGGTAATTTATCATTAAAATCATTTTTAATAATCATTCCAGCAATTCTAAAATTTAATGAACCACTAGTTGTATTCTTTGAAACATTCTTCATCCTTTTAATCTTTTCATTATTTGCATTTGAATCATATAAAATTGATCCAAGTTTAATATCCATTATACTAGGATTTTTAAAACCATATAAACAATTATTTAAAACTAAATATTGTTTATTATTACCTTCAATTTCTAATGTATCTGTTGCCTTATTAAGTAGTTTTTCATCAATTTTACAATTTGTCTCACGAATTAAATCATTGGATGCACCAGGGTATAAAACTCCAACATATTCAGGCATCCAATCAAATAATGAATCTCCAAAATTTAAATTATTTGATTTCATCCTTTTAATTTGAGTTTTATTATAAAATTCAATTTCTTGATTTGTAGTTGGTTTAATAAATAATGAACCATCAACACTTTGCATAGGTCCTTCATGACCTGCAGCTTTATGTTGCAATGGAATCATTGACATGTTACAGTGATTAATGAAAACAAAAAATAAAATAAATTAAAATAAAAGAATAGAAAAGAAAATAAAACTATTCAATACAAATGATATAAATGATATAAATGATATAAATGATATAAATGATATAAATGATATAAATATTATAAATATAATTAATTTTTCACACGCGTTTAATGTTTCTTCCTTGATTGATTTGCAAATCTTCCTCTTCCAACTTTAACATGAACTTGTTTAACATCAGCACCTGTAAAGAAAGGTGATATACAGTTATCAGCAGATCCTCCACCTATGAAATCCTCAAGTGCTTTCTCATTTTGACGTTGTTGCCATTTAGCATTTTTAATAGCTTGTTGATATTCACGTTGATCCTCTGTAAAGAATCCAACATCAAATTTATCATTACCACGATGTTGATAACCTTTATTACCATATTTTTTAGTTGTATTCTTTGATAATGGTGATGCAATTGAATAAATATTACCCCTTGTACGCCATTGGAAATTTTTTTTCAAATGTGGAGTTATTTTACCAGTTTCAGAATTAACAGAAACTGCAATTCTACGTAATGTTGGACCACCACAAGATGGACAAAAATGTTTAGGAGTTGAATCTTTTGGAATCGGTACTAATGTAAAACATGCATGACAACGTAACATATAATTTCTTAACCTCTTTATTTGTAATCCTGACATTGTATTCATTAAATTTAATCCCATTTGTAGTGAAACATTTTGAACTGCAAAATCTCCACTTGCTAATGCACATGATATTTTAACTTTAGTTTCAATTTCTTTTTCACCTTCTAAATCATCAATATTTTGATCTTTTGCAATAGCAATTGCAATATTATCAGGTGTAATCCATTCACCATCATCATCATTTTCATCATATTCATCATTTAATGTTTCTTCATTATTTGATTCTTCATTGTTGGATTTTGTAATTTCTTCAGATTCTGGGTTTTTCGATACAACTTCAACCTGTATTTCCTCTTTTATAATATTTTTTCTATTTTTACCCTTTCTTGGCTTTCTACTCACTATCTCAAATCCATCATTATCAAATTTCTTTTCATTTGAATTATTATCCTCTTCCTTCTCTTCTTCATTTGTATTTGATTCTTTTTCTTGTCTCAATTTTCTCATCTCTTCTCTTTTCTTCTTTGCTTCTTCAATAGCTTTTGCATCTTCAGGCCTAATTTCACCGGGATATTTTCTTAATTTAGAAACACCATTATTAGATTCAATCTCAATTTCATAAGCTAATGCTATTATATGTAAATCATTTTGTGATAAAACTGTTGAATCACCAGTTAATTTGGCAAAATTAATAACTGCTTCAATTGAAGCCTTCTTTGGATGTCTAATTTTTAATGAATCACCCCAAACTATAAGTTGATTTCTAACTGTTTCATCTTTTAGTTCATTATAAACACCTGGAGTTGTGTAAAAATTGTCTGCAAGTTGTTGTAATTGAGATGCAGGTTGTGTAATTAATGGACCCGCATCTAAAATTAAGTTCTCCACATTATGAGTTGGTTCTGTCATTTTCTTGCCTTTATTCTATTCTCTTTATTCCTGTTATTAGCTGTTGGAAACAATACGTATTTAACTTATCAGTAAGTTTTCTTTTTCAAACATGAAAACTTTTCAAATTAAAAGTAAAAAAAAAAAAAGTAAAAAAAAAAAGTGAAAAAAAAAAATATTTTTTATTTTTATTGTTACATCCGTGCACACAGAAAAAGATTAATTGATCATCTTTGACGTTTCCATATTTTGCACCTTTTCATGTACGTACATGTTGTTGATCTAAGATGAAGTTTAAACAAAAAATAATAGGACACATAGTTAGAATAGAATATAGGGATGGTTTTGGCAGATGATATTTCTTATGTAGAGCAATTGTTAGAGCAAGATGATTCGAAAGGGGCAGAAATCAAAATGGATAAAATATGTAAGGCAAATCCAAATTTAGAATCATTTAAAATATTGAATTTAAAATCTCAGATTTTTTTAAGGAATAAAGAATTTTCAAAATGTCAAGATATTTCAAATAAAGCTTTAGAATTGGCATTTAAGAATGGTAAGAGAAATCAAATTTCAGAATGCTTAAAAATTTTATCAATGTCATATTTTAGATTAAAGGATTATAATAACGCATTAAAATATATAGTTTATTCAAATTCTTATGATGATTTTGAAAATCCTGAAATTAAAATGTTTAAAAATATGGTTATTAGAAAATATAAAAAGACAAATAACATAGATGATGATAATGAAATACTTAAAATTGAAAAAGACATACTTTCTAAACCTGTAAAAACTGATAATAAAATGAATGATAAAGATATTAAAATCACTGAACAACCATTACAAACAAAAGTAGAGGATAAGCCAATTGAACAAAATCTTAAAATGGATTGGTTTGATTCAGGTAAATCTATTGAAATTTCAATTTTTATTAAAAAAATTGATAAAAATTCAGTAATATCTAAAATTACACCAAATTCAATTGATTTTAAATTTAAAGATTCTGAAAATTTCAATTATGAATATAAAATTGATAATTTATTTTCAGACATAAATGAAATTGAATCATTTTTCAAAGTTTATGGTACCAAACTTGAAATTATATTAATTAAAAAAGATTCAAGTACATGGAATAAATTAGAAAAAACTGAATCAAATGATAATAATGGTATGAAGTTATCACAAATTCCAAAAGATGAAAATCTTGGATCTTCATTACCTTCTGCTTATACTTCCAAAACTAAGAAAGATTGGTCAAAATTTAAATTAGATGATCAAGATGAAAAGGAAGAAGAAGAATCACAAGATCCTGAAGGATTTTTCAAAAAATTATATGAAAATGCAGATGATGATGCTAGGAGGGCAATGATGAAAAGTTTCCTTGAAAGTAATGGTACGAGTTTAAGTACAGATTGGAAAGATGTTGGATCAAGAGAAGTCAAACCATATCAAGATGAAAAGGATACTTAATTTATTAATTTCTATTATACACAATGTTTATATATATATATATATATCTCATTATCTACGTAACTAAAATGTTTCTGAATCCAGACTCAAATTAAAATTATTTATAGCTTGTTGATTTTTAAAATTCGTTGTAATCTTAGATAAATTAACAGGACTTTCATTTTCCTTGTTATTTTTATTATTTTCTTGATTATTTGAATTTCCTAAATTTGACATGTCATTGTCAGGATAGTCCAAAAATGAATCACTTAATTCTTCAACAGGTGTTGGATTATAATTATTTTTTTGACTTTTTGAAAAGTTTATGGGTATATTATTTTTATTATTATCATTATTTAAGATCAAACTTGTTAATGGTTTATTTTTCTTAGCTTTTGGACTTGGACTTGGATTTGAAATTGAAATTATCTTAGAAGCATTTAAGTCTAATGATTTAACAGGTGACCTACCACGTAATACAATCGGTTGATTTGAAAATACTTGCGTTGTAAATGATTTAGGTGATGATGTAGTTGTATTAATTGATGATGAAGAATTTATTATTATTGGTGATAAAGTTCTACTTACTAAAGGAGTTGGATCTCTTGATAAAAATGGATTTTTCATTTGGTCTGGATTCCTTTTACGTATAATTGAATGTGATGGAGTCTGGAGTTTCTTTGAATTTCTTGTAATTGATGAAGAAATAGATTTTGAATTTAAATTTGAATTCGAATTCGAATTTCTTTTAATTGATGATGGATTTGAAGTTTTATTTAATGATAATCTTTTAATTCTTTTGGGATGTATGAAAAAATCTTCAATTTCATCTAATTTATCTAAATAACGTATACCATCTAATTTAAAGAATCTATTATTAATTTCTTCATATTCAATTATTTTATTTTTTAAATCATTAAATATAATTGGAAATTGTTTATTTAATTTATTTCTAATTCTTTCTTCTTCTTTTAAAATAGTAAAAGAATTTCTTTTTAATAACCTTGAGGGATTTTTCAAAGACTCATCTAATTTTTTCTTTTCATTAATTAAAATTTCTAAATTTGAAATTAAATTCAATAAAGGTTTTAAATTTTCAATTTCATTTCTTAAATTATTTAATTCCATTGTATGAGCATTTAATAAATTATCATCAAATTGATTTTCATCATTAATATAAAATTCTTTAAATTTTAATCTTGAATCTTCATCATAAGTTAAAATATCCCAATAACTTTTAATTTTATCCCTTGATGAATAAATTATTTTTTTCAAATTTTCAATTTTTTCCTTTTCTAATTTTATTAATAAATTTTCAAAATTTTTAAATGAATCTAAATAAAGGTTTTTATTTTTTTTCAAAAATAATTGAATTTCATCAGAATTTAAATTTGAATGTAAAATTAACCATAAATTTTCAACTTTAATTAAATAATTATTTAAAATTTCTTCTCTTTCTAATTTAATATTATTAAATTTATTAAATAAATCATTATAATAATTAAAATTTTTCAATTTTATACCAATATTTGAAATTAATAAATTATTATTATCAATAAAATTTGGTAATTTTAAATAATTTAGTTTATCATTTTCTTTAAATAATTCATGATTTAAATCAATTGTCTTTTTAATTAAATTTCTTAAATCATTACATTTTAAATTAATAAAATTATTTAAATTTAAAATTTCTGAATCTAATTTGGATATAAGATTTGGATTTATTTGATTAAAATTAGTTTGTAAGATTAATTTAATATCTGTTGCTTCATTTATTTTATTAAATAAATTTAAATCTAATTTTGTTGGTAATTTATTTAAAAAATTTTTATCAATTAAATCATCATAATCATCAATTAATTCATATAATGAATAAAATTTTTTTAGTTGTTTATTAAATGATAATAATTGTTGAGATAAAATTGGAATTAATCTAATTAAATCATCTTCAATTAAATTATTTAAATCAAACATTGATAATTTATCATTACAATAATAATGTAAATTTTTAAAAGAATTTGAGAAATAATTATCAATTATATTTTTAATAATTGGATTTAAAACTGATTCATTTATATCTTCAATTGGTTTAAATCTTGAAGTTATTGAAAATATTTTTGAAATTGTTTCTAAAGATTTTAAAAATTCATTATTTAAATTTTCCTTTTCGGATAATAAATCATTTGAGAATGAATCTATTAAAGATATTAGTGAATTATTAAAATTAATTAATCGACTATTATTTTTTTCATTATTTCCTAATAAATGAATTAAATTTTGAATTTGATTTAATTTATTAATTATACTATCAATTGGAAATTCAAAAGTTTTAATTTCTAAATTATTATCTTTATTATCATTAATATCTTCAGTATCTTTATCATGGTTAATTTCATTTTTATTACCATTATTGGGTATTGATTGTGAATCAGTTTGTAAATTTTCCTTTTTTATTAATATATTTTGAATTATATTTAGTAGGTCATTTTTTGATAGATGATTAATTAGTTCCAAATCCAAAGATCCTTTAAAGGGAATATCACTCATTTTCTAGCTGTGGGATATGGTAATATTTGGATATTAAATATGATTAAAGAAGATGATGATAAAGATTTGAAAGCTCTAAATATTATTGTTATTATTATTATTTATCAAATCTATTCGAAAAGAAAACATGTAAAAATTACCAGTTTCAAATCGCGCTGTTTTCGTTTTCCCCTTTTGAGAAATTTCTCATGTTGGCAAAATGAAAAAAATTTAAGCATCCAAAATGCACATAATAAAATAATTACATAATAAAATCATTATATTTTTTAATGAGCCACCTATCTACCTACCTATTAAGATTTATTCAAAACGTTAGTTATTATTCACTTATGAAGTAATAATAATATCAGGTGTTTATCAAAACAACACTTACAGTATCTTAGAAAGATTTGGAAAATTTTAGAATCTTGTTTAGTAAGACTATATTAATCAAATGAGTAAGTTTTTAATAGTTCAAAACAAAACAAACTAGATTATAAATTTGTCTTTCAATTTAAGCTTAATTTAACGATAAGTTTATGATATTCTGCTTATTGAATTTGAGTTACAGTGTCCTATAAATAGAATGTGGATAGATAATCCAGTAAAATTAAAATGAAACAGACTGAACATTATCTACAAACTGATATTATTATTACCTTTGAAACAATATTTGGCTCAGCGATAAAGAAAGAGATTAGTAGAACTCACTAAACTAAATAAAATATAACACAGTATAAAAAAAGAAAAAAAAAAACGTGCCCTTCCTTATCCTGCTGGATGGATCATATTGGCTGAACGCCTCTAAGTCAGAATCCATAATAGTAGAAGGCAGGGAGCGGTGCGCATGGCGGAAAGGGCTTGTAGACGGTTTGGATGTACAACGGTGTATTGCAAGCGGTAGAGTAAGTAGCATTAATTGGGGGGTCCCCATTTATATGTTGGGTGGCTGCCCAGCATAGGATGTAAAACGGGCGGGTCAGAGACGAGGACTTGTTGCGGCCGGTTGGTCTGTCGCGAAAGCTCTTCTTCTTTTTTTTTTTCTCTTTGGATTGCGCGGTTTTGTTTTGTCTGGCTTGAGCGTTTCTGCGTGGACAGAGCAGGCAGCACAAGAGTACACTAGTGTGCTACATTCTATTCCTGTGTAATTTAATAAAATCGAGGCCAAGGATACAAGAGTTTGAGTCTTGATTGGAGGACCAGGAATTCATGAGAATATGTGTGATCCCTATTGAAAATTCGATATTGGTGAAACGTGCTGAAATAATATCCAAGTGGCCTAACACTTTCATTTCCACATATTTGTGATGTGGGTGAGAGTAAGTTGAAAAACCATAAGCTTGGATTATTTCAGTTGTAATTAGGGAATGTTGAGCTCCAGTATTTGCTAGAAATTGCAGCGGTTTTTTTTCTGGATCATCGGTAAAATCAACTATGTAGTATTCCAATTCCGTGCCAAGTTGAGAACTTTGTGAAGTGATTTGATAATTTTTAATGACTGGTGGAACATCAGGAGATTGGACAAAATATCTGCGGTTTGCTGTGTGGCTAATTAAGACAAAGAAGTGAGATAGATTAGTGGCTTTAGTTCCCAAATATTCGAGGATTTCCTTATGATAGAACTGAGAAAATGGGCCATAAAGGATAGCGAAATCAATTAAAGAAGGATCCGAGGTCCATGCCAAATAAATGTGTTGAATTTTCTAAGTTTGGATAAACTCATGGAGAGCTGTGGGGGTGGAGATGTTGGATGTGATAAATTTCGGGATATGGGAACGAAATTTGAAATAATTGCATTCTCGGTACGAAAGAAATGCTTTAAAGTGAAGGAACAAAAGTCTTGAGCAATCATATGTGGTGCTTTTTTTAATTGTTGAGTTAATAATGCTAAATATGGATGATTTTTATCCACCGTATGTAAACGGATATCGTTAACCATGTCAGCAAACACAAAGGGTTAAGAATAAACATAATGGAATAAATATGCTAGTGTTGCTGGTGTTTTAGGACTAGAGTTATAATCGAAAATTAGTTCTTTTAACCGCATAGGTGAAGAATAATGGTGAGAATATTCAAAGAATTTCATAGAAGAAGCTAATTTCGGAGAGTATGTTTCTTTGTGTGACTTAAAAAATGTAGGCAACCAAGGAAACCAAGAGAAGGGTAACGGAGAAGAACAGTCGTTGTTTTGGTAAACATGATTTTCCACATGAACTGAAGTTGGTTGATGAATTGCAGAAGATTCGGTTAGCTAAATAAACGGTAAACGAAAAGGGAAGAGCTTTTGAAATGATTGCTTATACCAAATTGTGAAACATATGATTAATGTAAAATATGGATATTGGAAAATCAAAATGAAGGGCTTGAAAAAGGAGACTGCCAATCGCATTATGGAGATGATCGAAGAAGTCCTTAGATAGATATTCGGGTATCCGATGAAGTGGGCTTTGAATCTGTTGAATATATTGGAACCAAGGGATTGAATGTAAGACCAACAAGAAGGATGAAAAAATACTTGAAAAATAACTGAAAATCTTTTGCTTCAAAATTCCGAATAAAATTTGAACGAGTTTTCCTATTGGAACGGTATTTGAAAATTGATTGACTGAAGAACGGAAGTGTTCCACAGTGGTATCAGAATCAGAAATTCAGAACATTATGGAGAGGAAGTGGGCGTTGGCTTATTTGACTCTGAGAAATACGGGTTCGAATTTAAGCTTCAGCTCCATGTAATATTACGATAGGTATTCTAAAGTAATAGGTAGATTTGTTAAGTAAGTTATTGCTTGATTTATCTATAAGATTATAAAGAATATTATATAGTAAGCTAAGTCGTAAAATAAAACATGTAAAAACTTTTCAGTCGTTCAACTTTGTTGTCCAAAGTTACGCTTGTTAATAAAAGTATTTTCCATAATTAGATTACTATATAAGTTTCTCGATTATGTTACAATATAATAAGTATATTATATCATTAATTACATAATAAATTTATTACAAAATAAATTTGTATGGTATAAAATTTGAAAAAGTAGTAAAAATTAAGTATTACAAAAAATTAAATATTATAAACAATTAAATATTACAAAAAATCAAATATTATAAAAAATGTAAAAAATAAAATAAAGAAAGGATAATTAGAAAATTAGATTATCAGCAATAAAATAATAACAAAAAAATTGAGAGTTGTGTTAAAATTGATACTTCCATTTATCAACAGTAACATCATCAGAAAAGCCTTCTTCTTGTTGCTCCTCTCTCTTTTCGGTAAGAGATTTTGTAGCATTGTGAGCTTTCTTTTTGTTAACAAATAAGTAAATAAAAATAATCCCACAACACCATGCAATAGATACACCATAAAAGCATACGATAGCAGTAAATGCTGGTGCATAAACAGGTGCATCTTTATCTTTAAATAAGTTTTGGCCGGCAATACCACCAAGATTTGAACCTATGACACACATTGCTAAACCGATTGCTCTTTCCATTTCAACTTTACTATTAATAGCCAACCATGAGTTATTAAGTGATTGTGGGGATGCAGTTCCTGCATTAATCATTGTAATCATTGCAAATAAAGTCCACTTGTTAGTTTTACCAATACGCATACTTTTTAATACACCTGAAAATATAATTGAATAAGCCAAGCAAACTAAAATAAATGGACATCTTATTTGGAAGTAATCGGAAACTAATGATATAATCAATGCAAAAAAACAAAGACCAAATGGACCAATTGAGGCTAAAGCATTTGCACGAACTGTACTAAATCCTAAAGATTTAATAATTTTTGAAGAAAAAAAATGCAAACCCCCATATGGTGTAATTTGAAGGAAATTCATCATACAATGAAGCCAATTTCTCCAATGGAAAATTGCTCTAAAAACATTTTTAAAAGTAATTGGTTGTTTTTCAGCATTTTCAGAAATTCTGTTTTCACTATTATAGTTTAAACGATCTAACATTATTCTCTTTTCACGTTCAGTGAAAAAGCAAAACATTTTATGAAATGGTGTAGGATCTTCAGGTGATTTAGCAACAAAAATAAATAATAGAATTGTTGTAAAAGCAGTAATACATCCTTCAATCAGAAATAAATATCTCCATGGCTCCCAACTTGTTTTTTAGGCATTCCTAGAATTCCTGCAGCAATTAAATTACTAATAGCTGCAGCAAAATAATTACCAAAATAGAAAATTGTAGTTCTAGTTGACATTTCATTTCTTTTATAAAATTTTGAAATGAAATAAATTGAACCTGGGATAAATCCAGCTTCAAACATACCAAGTAACCATCTTGTTGCATAATAACTACTTTTACCCTTTATAAAACTTTGAAATATTGCAACAAGTCCCCAAAAGCAACTTTGAATAAGTAATAAAGGTAAACAACCAATTTTTTGAATTAAAACATTTGAAGGAATTTCAGCGACAACAATAGCAGCAATTTGCAATTGATTACCAGTTGATATTTTGTCTGTAGATATATTTAATGATTTACCCATACCCCTAGTAACAGCATTAGAGACATTTCCTCTATTTAATTGTAAAGAAAAAAATGAAAGCATTAAAAAAACAAGAATGCTCAAATCAATTTTAAGAACTAATTTTTTTTCTTCAGCATCACTCCAATACTTATTTATAAAAGAATCTTCTTTTTCTATATCATTTTCACTACTAGATGTATAAGATTTTAAACTTGTCATATTTATACTTGAGATTTTATTTTATATAAATAATTTAAGTTTTGAAAAATGAAATGAAAAATAAAAGGAAGAAAAAGAAATGAATATCAAATAATTTTTCACCTGAAACCATCATCTTTATAATTTTCAAATCCATTTGATATATATCATCGATAAACCTAATTATGTTTCTTTTATGGTAAATGTTTTAACATTAAAACCGTTTTTTAACATACACGATTTGAAATACCAACAATATATACAAAGAGGGAAAAGTAGTGCTTATATCTCTATGCGGTGCAATGTCACAATATCACGTTTTTATTTTCTCATTGCTACCCTTTTGGAAGGTGAGGCTCAAAAAAAATATCATAATAATGAAAAACAAAAAAAAACTGAAAACAATTTTATTGATCTTGGCGTTATTAGCACCACACTTTAACCAATTGGACCAAGGGACCAATTGAAGAACATGTTAACCTTTTAGGGTTTATTAAGAAATAATTTAAAACGAAATAATTGAAGATATAAGTAAGTCGGTATTCAGAGGTTTGAATGTAATTATATCAGTGACTCCCCCAAGAATAAAAAAACATGGTTACACAATTTTATACAGAAATAAACAACTCTTTATATATTAAACGAATCCTTTTCTTATAAACTCTTTTATTATATATTAATTATCGATTAATATTTATGCCTTACAATTAATTAATGTCTTATCTTTTCTATGCCATATTAAATAACCATTTGTATCATTTACATCATCTTGTCATTTTATGACACTTATATTATTTATGGCAAATTATTTTATCATCATTATCTTTAACCAATTAGATCAATTGATAGTAAAATTAATATATTACAAAATATATAAACTTTCTTATATTTGTTGAGTGAATAATCTATAACGAAATATTAGAATTTAATTAAAATGCTTGGATATCAATATCAACCTAAGTTGAAATTAATTTTAGTAATCTAAGTAATCTCTACAACAATAAAGTCTTTATGAAAAGACTTGAATGTAATTATTTCTAATTGGTTCAAGATAATGATGATAAGACATTATGATATAAATAAATAATAAAAAAGATAAGATAAGATAATTATTTCGAATTATTATGGTAAGAACGATAAAAACTCATTTTATATTGTTTAAGAAAGATAAAAAGTTAATTAGTTGTGCTGTACAGTTTATTGAAGATATTAAATGCTAGTTAATAATTATAAAATAAGGATTTATCTTTGAATTTTATTTATATATTGAGTTGTTTATTCTTTTATAAAATTGTGTAACTCCATGTTTGTGTGAGAGAATCTCTACTTTTCAGGGATTTTTATCAGAGCCCAAAGTGGCAACATATTCCGGGCTTGGCGGTTTGGTGTGTCTGCGGAATATCCTGCTCAATGCGGCAATCCGAATAAAAATTTTTTATATGAAGGCAAAAAAAAAAAAAAAAAAAAAAAAAAAAAATTTTTTCAAAGGCCGTTTTTAGTGAAAATTTTCCATAACATGAATTGAGGTCATTTTCTTGATTACTAATTTACTGAATATATTTCGTTATCTTTATTTTTTTTTTGTCTTTGGGGCATTTCTTTGCTTAATTCTTTGCTTAATTCTTTGCTTAATTCTTTGCTTAATTCTTTGCTTAATTCTTTCTTTTATTTTCATTTTTATCTTTTTAATTAATTTCGAATCAAATAATCAAACAATCAAATAATTAAGAATGTCTGAATTTAATATATTACTTTTATTTCATCCAATTTTAGTTAATGAACCAGAATTAATTGAAAATACAAAATTAAAACTTGAAAAAGATTATTCAAATTTAAATTATACATTAAATCAATATGTAATTGATAGAGTTGCAAATGAACAACAAATATTACCAAATAATTATTATAATTTAATTTATTATTTAGCTCCAATTCAAGCATCAATTAATAAATTTAATAAAAAATTAATGACAATTATTTATAATTCATTAAAATCAAATGGTAAATTTACAGGTTTAATTCCAAATGATTGTGAAATATTAGCAATTCAATCTGGATTTTTAATATCTGAAGATAATAAATCATGGATGAAACCAATTACAGAGGATAATATTAATAATAATAATAATAATAATAATTCAGGATCTGTTAGTTTACTATCAAGAAATAGGGATAAATCTAAAATTAAAGAAAAATCATTAAATTTACCAGTTTTTAAAAGGTTAAATTCTCCACCTTCATTAACAGATAGGTCAATATCTGATAATGATTCAGATAAAATCTTATCAGATGAGGATAAAAAGGAAAAATTAAAATTTATTAATAATTTAAATTTGAATGAAATTGATAATGATGGTGATATTAATTTAAATGATTATAATGATGATAATGATTTAAAATTAAATGATTTAACAATACCTTTAATAAATCCTGTTGAATGTAATAAATCAGGTTCAAAAAGGAGGAAAGCTTGTAAAGGTTGTACATGTGGATTAAAAGAAATTGAAGAAGCTGAAGAGAGGAAAAATTTAAATAATTCATTATTAAGTAAAATGGCACAATCTGCTAATAAAGAAGCTGAAGAAATTGAAAATAGGATTAAAGAAAGGCAAAATAATAAAAATAATGGTAATGGTAATAGTAATAAAAGAATTGTTAGATTTACAGCTGATGATATGACTGAAATTGATTTTACAATTGAAGGTAAAACTGGTGGTTGTAATTCTTGTTCATTAGGTGATGCATTTAGATGTGATAGTTGTCCATTTTTAGGATTACCAGCTTTTAAACCAGGTCAAATGGTTACAATTAAAACATTTGATGATGATTTATAAATAATAAAATACAAAAATAAAGCAAAAATATTTTTAATATTCTTTTTTTTTTTTTTTATTTATTTATTTATTTATTTTTCATAATAATTATATTATTCATTTTATAAAAGGTATTATATATCATTAACTTTTCTATGCGTTTCCATTTCCATTTCTTTCTCTAATTGTAAATCTAAATTTTTAATTAAATCATCTGGTGATAAATAATTAATTAAATAATCATTATTATAATTTAATTTATTTGATGAATTCATATTAATTAATAATAAATTTTTATCTAATAAATGAATTGGATATGGCCAAGAATATTTATAACATAAAGAATTAATATGATTTAAATTAATTAAATTTGATAAATATGGATTATTAATTAAAAAGAAATAAATTTTCTTTGCATCATTAATTAAATTTAATTTAATTAATGAATTAATTAAATTAAAATAAATATTAATATTTAAATAAATTTTTTGATTATTTAATTCATTAATTAAATTAAATAAAATAATTGAATTAAATTTAAAATTATTTAAATTATTAAAATAATTAATTATTAATTCAAATTCTTTAATTTGAAATTTATTTATTTTTGAAATTTTTAAATTTTTAAAAAATTTAATTATTAAATTTGATGATAATTTTGGTTTATTTAAACCTTTATTTGAATTAAATGAATAATTTAAAAATGAAATTAAAACTGATGAATCATGAAATTTTTTATTAAATGGATGATAATTATAATTATTATTAATTAAATTATTTGATTGAAATAATTTAACATTTTCAATATATAAATTAAATAATTGCCTTGTTGATGATCTATCAGGTAAATTTTCATTTAAAAATTTTGAATATAATAATGATAAATCAAAAATGAAAGGTTGTTGATTTAATTGAATTAAATCATTTTTAATTTTAACATTTAATAAATTATTTAAATTTGGAGATTTATTTTTTAAAATTGAATTTTTTGAATTAATTAAACATAAATTTTTTAATAAATCAATTGAATTTGGATATAATTTTATAAAATATGATAAAAAAATTGAATAAGATATTGAATTTTGATTTTTTAAAATTAATAAAAAATTTGAATTAAATAATTTAATTTCATTTAATGATAAATTTTGATTTTTTAAATTTTTTAAATTAATATATTTAAATAAAATTAATAAAAAATATTCTAATTTTTTATCAATTAAATAATTTTTTGATTTAATTAGTTCATTACAATATATATGAATTAAATTTGAATTAATTAATTGATTTGAATTTATTTTTAAATTTTTAAATTCTTTAAATTTTGATAATTTAAATTTAAATTTAATTAATTGTGAATTAATTAAATTTGGATGAATTAAATCAAATAATTTAATAAAATGATATGCATCATTAAATAATTTATATTCAATTAATAAATTAATTGTTAATAATTGTAATTTTAAATTATAATTAAATTTAAAAATTTCATCCCTTTTATTATTATTATTATTATTATTATTATTATTATTATTATTATTAATTAAAATACCACAATTTTTTATAATATTAATTCCATTAATTGAATTTTTTATTAATAATTTTAAAAAACTACCAATACCTTTTAAATTATAAATATTAAAATTTAAATTATAATTATTAATTAATTTTAAATAAAATAAATCTAATTTTTCATCAGGTATATTTAAATCAAGTATATTTAATTTATTAAAATTATTTAATAAAAAATTTATTTTTAAATCTAAATTATTTGAATTATTTATAAGTTTTAAATTATTCTCAAATTTTAAAAAATTATTTAAATCATTCTTTGTATTTATTGAATTAAACCTTTTTGAAGATATTGGATATATTAAGTAATAATAATGATTATTATTATTATTATATATTCGTATTCTATTTAAATATTGTATTATCATTATGATTATATGATTAATAATAATTAATAAATTTGTTTGATTTAATAGTGTGGAATAAATAAAATGTTAAATTGTATTCTCTATATTTGAAATATTGGAAAATTGGAAAATTGGAAATATTTATGATGAAAATATGAAATTTTAAACCTGGTCACGTGAGTTGATACATTTTAAAAAAAATAAAAAAAATTAAATTAAAAATAAAAAAAAGACGTATTTCGACGCGTCGCTGGAAAAAAAAAAAAGAAACGATTCGCATAGTTAACTTTAAAAGCCGAGTCGAACTAATATTATATATTATATAATAATTTAACTACAATAAGATATCTATATAGTAATACAATATATGGTTATTAACTGCTGTGTATATTAAAGATAAATATTTGGAGTAAATCAAAATTTGTAAGTAAATAAATAAATAATTAGTATATTATCGGAAACCGACGCGTGTTGAAAAGCTGAATTTAATTTAATTTATTAGATATAATTTATTAAATATAATTTATTAAATATAATTATTATTCCTTAAATTACATTACAATCCATTAATAATAATATATATATATATATAAATATATATATATATTCTTATCTCCTACAAAATACCCTCCAATACTAACTACTACTTACAGTATATAGTAAGCAGGCCAGCCAGCCAGCCAGCCAGCAAATCAGAACAAGTCCATTTCCGTGTCTGCTCCGGCCTCCCACAAAAAGAGGAAACAAGTGCTAAAAAAAAAAAATCGCGCGAATTTCAACGTTGTGAAAACCCCGGGAAGGCAAACAAAACAGTTTTTATATTATTATAATTATTATTATTATTATTATTATTATTATTATTATTATTATTATTATTATTATTATTATTATAACACTTTTTTTTTATGATGATACATAACATACCCCTCTAATTTTATATTAATTATATACTATATTATTGTAATGATTATAGTGATAATTTCTTAAATTTATATTTACAGTTTTATTGTTGTACTGTCTCTTCTTTCATTTTCATCCATTTATTCTTTACTTCTTTTTTTTTTTTATTATTATTATTATTATACAATAATAATACCATTTATCCCTTCCTTTCCTTCACTTTATTTCCTTTATTACCTTTCTTTCTTTCTATCTATCTTTCTTCTTTTCTTTAAACCCCCCCTTTATCTTTTTTTTCCCCTCTTGTTGATAAAGATCGATCAAAAATATGCTTAGATCATTCTCAAAACAAATTTCAAGACATAATAATGTCTTGAAGAATTTAAATACTAACAATAAAAAGTTATGTATTAATAAATCATTTAATTCAATTAGATATTTTGGTCAAGATACTTTCTTACAAGGTGATAATGCATCTTATATTGATGAAATGTATGAAGCTTGGCTTAAAGATCCAAATTCTGTTCATATTTCTTGGAATGCTTATTTTAAAAATTTAAATGGTAAAAAACCTGCAAATTTAGCTTTTCAAGCACCACCAACTATAATTCCATCACCAGTTGGTTCATTATCTTTAGTACCTGATTCAAATACTCAAATTGCAGGTGAAGATGTAATGACTCATTTAAAAACTCAATTATTAGTTAGAGCTTATGAAGTTAGAGGTCATTTAAAATCAAAATTAGATCCTTTACATGTTTCATTTGGTGAATCAAATAAATTAATTCCAAAAGAATTAACATTAGATTATTATGGTTTAAAAGATTCTGATTTAGAAAAAGAAATTACTTTAGGTCCTGGTATTTTACCAAAATTTAAAGAAAATGGTATTAAATCACTTAAATTAAAAGAAATTATTAATTATTGTGAAAAAATTTATTGTTCAACTTATGGTATTGAATTTATTCATATACCATCAAGAGAAAAATGTAATTGGTTAAGAGAAAGAATTGAAGTTCCAACTCCTTATAAATTTTCACCAGATCAAAAAAGACAAATTTTAGATAGATTAATGTGGGCTTGTGAATTTGAAAATTTCTTATCAACAAAATATCCAAATGATAAAAGATTTGGTTTAGAAGGTGCAGAATCTGTTGTTCCAGGTATGAAAGCTTTAATTGATACTTCTGTTGAATTTGGTATTGAAGATATTGTAATTGGTATGCCACATAGAGGTAGATTAAATATGTTAACAAATGTTGTTAGAAAACCAGCTGAAGCAATTTTTAATGAATTTGCTGGTGTTTCAATTAAAGAAGGTGAAGGTGAAGGTTCTGGTGATGTTAAATATCATTTAGGTATGAATTATGCTAGACCAACAACATCTGGTAAAACTGTTAATTTATCATTAGTTGCAAATCCTTCACATTTAGAAGCTGAAGATGGTGTTGTTATGGGTAGAGTTAGAGCAATTCAACATTCAAAAAATAATATTGGTGAATTTAATAAAGCTTTAGGTGTTTTATTTCATGGTGATGCAGCAGTTTCAGGTCAAGGTATTGTTTATGAAACTTTATCATTAACTCATGTACCAGCTTTTGCAACTGGTGGTACAATTCATGTTATTGTTAATAATCAAATTGGTTTTACAACTGATCCATCTAATGGAAGATCAACAACTTATCCATCTGATTTTGCAAAAACAATTAATGCACCAGTTTTTCATGTTAATGCAGATGATATTGAATCTGTTGTTTATTTATTTAATTTAGCAGCTGAATGGAGAAATACTTTTAAAACTGATGTTGTATTAGATGTTGTAGGTTATAGAAAACATGGTCATAATGAAACTGATCAACCTTCATTTACTCAACCAATTATGTATAAAGAAATTGCTAAAAAGAAACAAGTTTTAGATATTTATATTGAAAAATTAGAAAAAGAAGGTACATTTACAGCTGATGATATTAATGAACATAAAAAATGGATTTGGGATCATTTTGAAGAATCATTTAATAAAGCAAAAGATTATAAACCAGAATCAAGAGAATGGTTAACAGCTCCATGGGAAGATTTTAAATCACCAAAAGAATTAGCAACTGAAATTTTACCAGCAAATCCAACTGGTATTTCAGAAGAAATTTTTAATAAAGTTGGTACTGCAGTTGGTAGTTATCCAAAAGATTTTAATATTCATAGAAATTTAAAGAGAATTTTAAAGAATAGATTAAAATCAATTGAAACTGGTGAAGGTATTGATTGGTCAACTGGTGAAGGTTTAGCATTTGGTTCTTTATTATTAGAAGGTTATCATGTTAGAGTTACAGGTCAAGATGTTGAAAGAGGTACATTCTCTCAAAGACATGCAGTTTTACATGATCAAAATGATGATCATCATTATGTTCCATTAAAACATTTAAGTGATTCACAAGCAGATTTTGTAATTGCAAATTCTCCATTATCTGAATATGGTGTTTTATCTTATGAATATGGTTATTCATTAACTTCTCCACAAGCTTACGTTCAATGGGAAGCACAATTTGGTGATTTTGCAAATACTGCACAAGTTATTGTTGATCAATTTATTTCATCAGCTGAATCAAAATGGAAACAAAGATCAGGTATTGTTTTATCATTACCTCATGGTTATGATGGTCAAGGTCCTGAACATTCATCTGCTAGAATTGAAAGATATTTACAATTATGTAATGAAGATGCAAGAGGTTATCCATCAGAAGAAAAATTACAAAGACAACATCAAGATTGTAATATGCAAGTCGCTTATCCATCAACTCCTTCATCAATTTTCCATTTAATAAGAAGACAAATGCATCGTCAATTTAGAAAACCTTTAATTTTAATTTTCTCAAAATCTTTATTAAGACATCCATTAGCTAGATCTCCAAAGGAAGAATTTATTGGTGATACAACATTTAGACCAATTATTGATGATATTGAATTAGGTAAATCAATTAATGATAAAGAAGGTATTAAAAGATTAGTTTTATGTTCTGGTCAAGTTTATACTGCATTACATAAGAGAAGAGCTGATTTGAATGATAAAACAACTGCATTTGTTAAAGTTGAAGAATTACATCCATTCCCTTACGCTCAATTAAAGGAAACTTTACAATCTTATCCAAATGTTGATGACTTTATTTGGTGTCAAGAAGAACCAATGAATTTTGGTAGTTATTCATATGCTTTACCAAGAATTCTTGAAACTCAAAGAGAAGCAGGTTTCTCAACTCCATTAAGATATGCTGGTAGAAACCCATCTGCTTCAATTGCTGCAGGTAACAAGAAATTACATCATGAAGAAGAAGAAGCTTTCTTAGCTGATGTCTTTGGTGCAACTCCTTAATTGTTTTAAAGTTTTTAAATTTATTAAAACTTATTTATTAAATTGAATTGAATCAAAAAAAAAAAAAAACGAGTTAAATTTATAAAAATTAATTACTTTAAAATCCTTATTTATTCCTTTTTTTTTTTTCTTCTTATTCTTTATTTTTTTACACCCATTCTGATTACTTTATATAAATAGATAAATAATTAAATATTTATAAATTATATGCAAATTTAACTATATTTAATTAATATTTAAATTTGTAAAAATAAACCTCATATATATTAAAAGGGGGAATTAAATTTTTGGAAAACCTTATTTCCTAATTAGGAAATACAATAGATTAACAAAAATAGAATCCCCTTTTTCAAATTATTCTAATTCTATCATAAAGATTCCCTTTTCAATAAAAAACCATAATATACTTACATAGAATTTCAATAATGAGTTTCTTTTTTGTTTTTGTTTTGCTTTTAATTATAATTAACAATTCCAAATTCAAAGATTCAAAAAGTCAAAACCTTAACAATGATTTGGTTATTTATCTTTATAATTATCAATCTAATCACAAATAGTGATGCAAAAATTCATCCAATAGAAATTAGAGGGAATCATTTTTATGATTCAGTTACAAATAAACCAGTATGTTTTAACCACTTAAACAATTATTCTCTCAAATGATTTAAATATTAACATTCTGTTTTTTCAAAAATTTTATCATGATATGTTTTTTTAATATAGTTTTTTATAAAAGGTGTAGATTATCAGCCTGGTGGTTCAAGTGGTGTAAATGAATTTGCTGATCCTTTATCAAATCCATCAATTTGCGTACGAGATATTTATTTATTTCAAGAATTAGGTATTAATACAATTAGAGTTTATTCTGTTAACCCATTATTAAATCATGATAAATGTATGACATTATTAGCAGCTGCTGGAATTTATTTAGTTTTAGATGTTAATTCTCCATTACCAAATCAACATTTAAATAGATATGAGCCTTGGACAACATATAATGAACTTTATTTAGATCATGTTTATAAAGTTGTTAATGAATTTTCAGGTTATTATAATACATTGGCCTTTTTTGCAGGTAATGAAATTATTAATGATAAAATAAGTGCAACAAATTCACCAATTTATATTAAAGCACTTATTAGAGATATGAAACATTTTATTAAATCAAACTCAAATAGATCAATTCCAGTTGGTTATTCAGCAGCTGATGATTTAAATTATAGAATTTCATTAGCAAAATATTTAGAATGTTATGAATCTGATCCTTTAGAAGCTGTTGATTTTTATGGTGTTAATACTTATCAATGGTGTGGTGAACAAACATTTCAATCTTCTGGTTATAATAATTTGGTTAAAGATTATTCACAATATTCAAAACCAATATTTTTCTCAGAATATGGTTGTAACGAAGTTTTACCTAGAATTTTCAAAGAGGTTAATTCAATTTATTCAGATGAAATGACAGATGTTTTCTCAGGTGGTTTAGTTTATGAATTTGCTCAAGAACCAAATAATTATGGATTGGTTGATTATGATGAATTTGGTAATGTTAAATTATTACCAGATTTTTTCACCTTTAAAGAGCAAATTTCAAAAGTTAAAGATGTTAAACTTTCTAAAAAATTATTATTACAAAATCAACACTTTTTTGAAGGTAAAATTAATAGGAAAAAAAATAATCAACGTAAACTTTGTGAATTACAATATTCAAATTTAGATATTTCAAAGGGAATTCCAAGATCTATAGGTGATTCGATAGTTAAAACATTTCAAGCAAATGATAAAGGTAAATTTGTATTATTGTCAAAAGAAGATATGAGTGCAAAATTTAAAATTTTTTCAACAGATGGAACAATCATTAATGAAGAGCCATCAGTATCACCAGTTCCTGAACCAACTGCTGATTCTAATTATTCAGTTTCCGGTGAGTATCAAGATAATTATTTACCCAGTGAAAATGATGATAAAATTGAAAATGAGAGTAATGTAAATAACAAATTAAATAAAATTGAAAATTTGGATAAAACTAAAGGAGGACAAGAAAAAAATTCAAATAAAAACAGAAAAAATCAGGCCAAAGAATCAATAGATTCAGACAGTAAAAAAAGTAGAAATAAAAGGAAAGGAAAGCAAAATAAGAATAAAAAAAGCAAGAACAATAAAACAAGAATCAAAAATAAAAAAATTAATTCCAAAAACGAAAGTAAAGTTAAGTCTAAGGTAAAAAATGCTAAAACAAAACATCAAGAAAATTTAAAATCAACATTAAATTTGGATTACCAACTTTCAAAACAAGAAGCAAAAAGAAAAAAAGATCTTGAAAATGATCGCAGTTATAGGAAAAATTCACTATACATTCAAATATGAATTACATTTGCTCTCATATCAATTAATCATTTTTAGTTCACCTACAAATATACTAACATTTTCTTTCCCAAAAAAAAAAAGAGTTGAATTATATGTATTAGATACTTCAAAGATCAACCCGTTTTTAACTTTAGTATATGGTGCCTTGTTCCAAATAATCACAAGTTTATTTTAAGATTATTTGACTAATTTGCTTTATAGATAAATATTATAATTCTATTTTTGTAATTTCATAATTAGCATTAATAAATAGTGTTTTACAATTCAAATGCATTTGATAATACTAATATTAATAATAAACCGATTAAATTAAATGTTACAAAGTATTATAAAGAATGAAAATTTTTTTTATAAAACTAGTAAACGAAACCCAAAATTTTACCAGAGACATGCTTTCTCTTTGCTTCTTCATGGTCCATAATACCAGCAGAAGTAGTTAAGATAACGTAACCGAATTGTCTAGCTGGTAATAAATTATCAGTCCATTTTTCAATTTCACCGATTTTAACGTTATATCTTGGTTGAATGACACCACATTTGTTTAATCTACCATTTAATTGGATAACGATTTTACCTGATCTGTGATCATCAATATATTCAAATTCACCAATATAACCTATAATCAAAGAATAATGACAAAATTAAATTGAAAAAAATATATTAAAGTGTTAGTAAATAATTCTTTAGCAATAAAATAAATGTAAATGTAACTGATAGCAAATTGATTTAATATGATATTTGAAAAAAGAAAATTATTCTTCGACATAATCAAATACAAAATTATCTGCTATTAAGATATTGATCTTCCGAAAAATTAAAAGACAGCCAGCGATTGATAACAAATCAAAATTATGGATACAATAATGATTCAACGACGAGCCATCCAGTTATCATTTCGGTGTTAAAAGTTTTAGAAAAAAAAAAGGAAGAAAAGCAAAGAAACTTGACTTGAAAATATATTACATACCATGTTTTTGCATAACAGTTAAGAATTTGATAATAACCTTTGAAGATGGTCTGATCATAACTTGTCTTTTACCTGATTTTTCTGCATTGTTAATTGCATTAAGGGCATCTGCTAAAACTGAACTTCTAGTCATTGTGTAATTAAATTAAAATCTGTTAAAGAAAAAAAAAATGCATATAAAATATGTTAGTATTTCTTACATTCTCCTTCAATGTCTATTTTTACTTTGATTATTATTATTATTATTTCTGTTAGAGAATAGTAAAACAAAGCTTCATGAGTGTCCATAGGGATTCACGAGTTACATTTGGATAATCTGAAAGAGACTTTAAAGCTCCAAAACAACACTAGAGTATTATGTGACCAATCATATCATTATCAAGACAAATTATATCACCAAATATAACTTTAGTTGATAATAGAAGTATCGGGCAAGCATAATTTCCAACGCCTTTTTTAATTGTTTACTCTCATTTAATATACTAATGTAATGAAATTTGAAAGGTTAGAAGTTAAAAAGCTTGAGTGACTATTGCATCGTTTGTAATAAATGATTATGTCATATACGTACTTGTTAACGTGTGTACTTGTTAACGTGTGTACTTGTTGAAGGAAATAAAAGTTCAGGAGGAACTTTTCATTAGAATAAAGAAATAGACAGGAAAGCGGATTTCCCGTCTTTTTTATAGAATTTCTGAATGTATGAAAAATTTTGTGAATTTTTTTTTTTTTTTTTCCATTTTTTTATTTTTGATTTGCAAAACAGGGGTTGAGACCGGGTAACTGTTTGTTAGTTATATCATTATCAATGTACGTTAAAACATATCATTAAGTTTTATCTGTCAAATTCAGATTTCATGTCTACGTAGATGTATTTACACTTACTGATCTATATTCGTAATTGTAGTACAACCACGTGAGTAAATCATGGTAACACTATTAAAGAATCAGCAGATACAATGATTTTAATAAACATATATAAATAAAATTTTAATTTTTGCATTGACAACTTATAATGACCAAAACTACATGAAGTCATACCAAATCAATGGTAATAAGTTCAGTAAACTCGTTTTTTTATATATAATTATAGATATATAAACTACTATCTGTAAACAAAGAACAAAGATAAATATATGAAATAAATATTCAAAAGTTAAAATCAATCATTTTTAATAAATTTTCTATGGCGAGTATTATTTTGAAAAGTAAAATGTACATCAATTTTAAGTTTCAAGTATTCTGACAATTGGAAATTGAACTATTTCATTGACTAAACCTTAAATTTAACTTTGATTATCAAATAATAACTATATAGAATCTTGAAATTCTTGAAATAAATGGATGCAGCAGCTGAGATCTTTACTACAATAAAGCCAATATGTGTTAAACTAGCACAATTAACACTTTCAAATGAAAATAAATCAGGATCTATTGAATTATTGATTACACTAAAAGAATTAGATGAAACTCTTAATAAAAAAGTTAATTCCTGTTTAGAGAAGATAAGTGATATTCAATTTTTTATTCCTATAAATTTATCTGACTATATTATGGTTCCATTAACAAAACTTTTCAAAAATGAATCAATAACAGATTCCGAATTAGAACATGTTTTATCAATCATGCATATATTATTGAGATATTCATGGTGCCAGTCCGGATCACTTTCACATGAACTATTCATTCAGTATATTACACTAATAACTTTTCTGATTGGTGGGAAACCAGGACAATTTTCAATTAAACAGCATTCAGATGAAACTTTCAAAAATGGTATTCAATGCATATATGATCTCCTTAATGGCTGTTTAAATCAAAGTTCAGATTTTATAGATAATGTTTTGAATAATAACAAATTTGTACCAACTCTAGGGTTTTTGGTTACAATTTTATTAAATATTGCTGTTGACTCAAAGATTGCAAATATCAAAATACAATCTTTAAAAACACTAAATATTTTATTTCATTTGATAAATAACGGAGAAATTTTGTCATTGTTTTTCCCCGGATGTGTATCATCTATTGCCAAAATAATTAATTCAAAGCCTCATTTAAATGTCATATCAGAATCTTTTATCACTCTTTCAACTTTGGTGGACACTGTATTTTCAGATTTTGATTTAGACATTACAACGACGAATAAAATAAATTCCTTAGAAGATTTGAAAGAAATCACTAACAATGAAACCAAAATTTTAAATTCTGAATTATTTATAGAATCGTTCAATATAGAAATACCAGAAAACACATCATCTAAAAAACAACATAGAACCTCATCATGGCTTAAATCCACATTACCACAGTTTGAAAAAGCACTAAAAATAATTTTAAATATAGATATTACTAGATATGATAAATATACAATAAAAGATTCTATTTTTCAATTCGACGTCAAAATGATTAGAAATTGTCTTTTATCATGTCAACCTCTTATACCATTAATTTTGAAATCATTATCTACCATATGTGTATCAGAGCCTACATTTATTACTCCTACCATTGAGTCTCTGATATATATAGCCAATTTGGAACCTTTAAAACACTTACTTCAGGAAATGCTTGATTATGAATTACGTTCCATGCAATATAGTTTTACTTCTCCAGATCCTTCAAAAGCTGAAAGTACAATACAATTATTAGATTTATTAATTAATATTTTAAATGGAATGGAATCGTTAGATTTTTTGAATTTTGAAAATATCATCCGTAAACTCTATGAAAACATAACTATCCTAATACAACTTAAAAATAAAAGTGAGTCAAAAAAGAAAATTTCAAAAACATCTGATGAACATGAAACAATGGAAGGTAAATTACTTTTAGTCTCACGTAATTATAATCCAAATACATTTAGTGAAGTTCATGATGTTTCTCTATTTAATGGGATATTTACAAAAGAAACAGAAAATGCATTGCAAAATTTATTTTTAACTTTATCATCAAGTAAGAAGAATTTAGAACAATTTAATGCCTCATCGATATTAGTAAATGCACAGAATGTTTTAAATTTGAATACTATTCAAAGTTCAGTTTTATCATGGATTATTTCATCTATAATAAAAAACATTGAAAATAAAACTGCTGATACAACTATGAATGATTTTTTGCAATTTGACGATGAGAGTGGAAATGAAGAAGATAATCGAAATAGTGATGACAATGATTTATTGGACTTGAAAATGAACCTCTCTTATTCTTCCTTGGAAATTTCAACCTCTATTTTGAAACAATTGTCAAATGCCTCATTTGAATCATTTGATATAGTTTCTTCTTCTATAATGAATCTAAGAGTCATTAATAATGCTGTTAAATCTTTAGGTCAAGATTTTGAAAATGAATTAATTGATGTTTTATATCCTGTTGTTGAATGTTTAGCCTCATCTAATGAACTTATTAGAACCGAATCACAATTAGTAATACTAAACATTGCAGAGTTATTATATAATGGCTCTGTTGAAAATCTTCTTTCAGAAAATACTGATTATTTAGTTGATTCATTATCTTCAAAATTAGTCGGTGAATCCCTAACACCTAAGATACCAATAATTTTATCAATATTGGTAAAAATTGGATCTATGAATATAGTGGCTGAGTTGGATGATATTATAAGAACAATATTCACTTTATTGGATATGTATTATGAATATTCTTCTCTTGTTCAAGGTTTTTTTTTGGTATTCGATGAAATCTTATCTAATGTGTATAAAGATTTGAAAGATTATAGTTTTGAGGAACTTGAAAAAAAATGTGAGGATGAAAATGTTTATACATTTGGACTGTGGGGTTTAAAAT
This sequence comes from Pichia deserticola, assembly GCA_030570135.1. Lineage (NCBI taxonomy): Eukaryota > Fungi > Ascomycota > Pichiomycetes > Pichiales > Pichiaceae > Pichia > Pichia deserticola. Next base: position 106,594 of record JAJLVB010000002.1, on the reverse strand, counting down.
CAATGGATGAAGTTGAAGAGTTTATAAATAAAAGGGCTGTATTATATGATGATTTATATGATAGTGATGACGACGAAACTTCTGATGAACAACTGAGGAATAGTAAAATTTTAGAGATTGATAGTGATGATAGTGATAATGAAAATGATACTATTTCAATTCCTTCGAAAATCAATGATAAAAGTGATGAGGATGAGGATGATGATAGTAATAAATGGATATCTCCTTTGAATGTTAAACTATACACTACAATTACAAATATATTATCTTATGCAGAGAGATTGGTTCAAACCAAATCCGTTTCATTATGCATCTTATTATTGAGGATCATATCAAAAATTACTCCTTTATTGGCCACCCAAAAGTCAAAATTTCTGCCAATCGGTTCAAATCTGTGGGAAATAATTGTTTCAATAATTAATGGGACAACTGATTTAAGAGTAATTAGTCTTTGTATAACTAATTTACAAGAACTAATTCGATATGGTCAAACATTTTTTACTGTTAGATTTATTGATTTATTCAAAATAATGAATTCTAACGATGTCATTCAATCATTAATTGAAAAAGAATTGAAGAAGTTGAAGATTAAAGCTCTGATAAACTCACAAAGCAAAAAGCTTATTAACCAAAGTAGTACATCAATTAACTGGGACACGGCTACATTTAATGAAATTTGTGATTTTCTTATTTTTGCTTTAGTTAAATTAGGCAGGTTTATTCCAAATGATATTGCTATGTCTGTTATCAATATCACCATATACCATAATAAAAATTTTGATGATTACGGATATTTTGATGATATGGCGAATTTTGTTTGGGATTACAAAAAGATTAATTATTAAAATAAATTTCTTAAGTATAACGTGTATATAATTATAATAAATTAGAATACCGTAAACTGTATATTGTATCGGTAAAAAATAGGAAAGAATGAAAATTGTTGGAAAATAATAATTGTTGATTAACTAGATAGAAGTTAAATAATAACCAAAAAAGAGGTCGTACCCGGATTCGAACTGGGGTTGTTCGGATCAAAACCGAAAGTGATAACCACTACACTATACAACCAACTTTAACTTGTAAGATACTAGTTTAGCTGATCAATTAATTTAATTGTTTACAAAGTATAAAAATTTTTCAATATGGTATAGAATGATAAGGCTTTAACTAATTGTAAGGCATTAATTAATTAATGGTAATGACAATTTATTGAAGATATTGGCTGATAATTAATAATTAATTGAAGAAAGAATAAGATATGGATTTATCTTTTTAATATATAAAGAGTTGCTTGTTCCTGTATAAAATTGCGTCTCGTTAATATAGATGAGAAAGAAGTAATTAGAAACAATTACATTCAAGCCTCTTCCTACTGACTTCATTGCCGTAAAGATTACTGAAATTAATTATAACTTAGGTTGATAATTTTAACTGAGATCCACGCTCTTTAATTAAATTCAATTACTTAGTCATAAGTTATGTAAACCTTCTTGGATTTATCAAGTAAGTAATTTATAATGAAATCTTTGAATCTAACCAAAAAGCTATCTTAGTTAAAAACTATCAACCTAAGTTATAATTAATTTTAGTAATCTTTACGGCAATGAAGTCAGTAGGAAGAGGCTTGAATGTAATTGTTTCTAATTACTTCTTTCTCATCTATATTAACGAGACGCAATTTTATACAGGAATAAGCAACTCTTCATATATTAAAAAAATAAATCCATATCTTATAAAATTCTTTCTTCAATTAATTATTAATTATCAGCCAATATCTTCAATAAATTGTCATTACCACTAATTAATTTTATTATCTTTCTTATACCATAATAAATCGGAAATTGATTATCCTCTATTATCTTAGATAATCTTAAAATTTTGTTTTATTTATTTACACTAAAACAACTTATCATCATAATCTTTAATCAATTATATTATTTATACCATAATATTTTATCATCATTATCTTGATCCAATTAGATCAATTGATAGCCAAATTAATATCTTACAGAATTATTTTGTTTAATGATTATATGCATGCAAGATTAATTGGGCCAAAAATTGGAAAAATGTAATATTATGGTTAAAATAAGTAATTCTTTTATCTAATTGAGCAATATCTAATTTTTATATTTTGAATAATTTTTCAAAGATCTTAAAAAATTATAATTCACTCAGAAATTTTATTTATTGAATTTATTTTCACTTGTTTATGACTTTTAATTTTAAAAAATAATAAATAAAGTTTTTGCCAAGGTTTATTTGTATTACATATGCAACTTACTGAAGTATTTTTTGAAAGAATCGTTTGATCTATATCGTTATGAAAACTTTAAAAAAGGATCCAATACAAATTTTAACTAAGGTTTTACTATCTGTCAATTAATATAAAATTAAAAAATATAACTGAAATAAAAACCTGCGAAAGTAGCAAGTTGCAATTCTAAAAAATTTAACATCATCATTTAAAAAACCAGTAAAATATTTATGTAGAATGCAATAATTAAATAAGACGACATAAATTAATGCTGCATTATGGTTAATGGTATAAAGACATATAAATTTCCAAACAGAAAGAAATAAAATGAATATTATTTAATAAAGCATCTTGGAGATAGTTAATCGATTCTATATTTTAATAATTAAAATTTATAGAGATTTTTATAAACGTTCATTACAAACATAAAAGTATCAAGAATATAAAGCTTCTCTAATAGCTGTTGTGGTGTCTCTAACTAAGTTAGCACCTTGGGTTAGTTTTTCATTCATAACCATTGCTGTATGCGGAACACCTTTATAAATATGGATATTACTTTTGATTCCATTCTTTTTCAATTTAGCGTTATATGCTTCTGCTTCTGATCTTAAAACATCACATTCCGCTGCAGCTATGAATGCAGGTGGGACATTCTTAAAACTCTCATCTGGATAAAACAATGGACTAGATTCTGGATGAGTTAAAGTCTCTCCTCCTTCAGGTAAATATATTTTTCTATACCAAAGCATTTTAGCTGCTGGCAATTGAGGAGTTTTTTCGTTCTCTTTCCAAGAAATATGTGTTTCTCCAGTTGCTGAATTATCTGTGACAGGTACAACCATCATTTGGAATTTGAGAGGTGGCAAATCTTTAGATAAATCCGATGATGCAAATTTATGACACATAATTGCAGTTAAGTTTCCACCTGCTGATGATCCAGCAACACAGATTCTTGTATTATCAATTTCGAGTTTAGATGCATTCTCCATAACATACATTAGTGATTCGAATGAATCATGGACACAAGCTGGGAATGGAAATTCTGGAGCCAATCTATAATCAACAGTAATAACAATACATTTAGCCAATTCTGCTAGATGTGTGCAATATGAATTTTCTGTATCTATACTACCCAAAACCCAACCACCACCATGATACCAAACAGTACAAGGCCAACCATTTTTCGGCTTTTCACCTTTTGGAACAAAAACTCTAGCCGAAATACTACCATCTTTAATATTAGTATATTTTCTTGGAATTTGAATATCGTAAATATCTTTCATCTCCATTGGCAATGCTTGACCAGGAATAACATTTCCACCAGCTTTTGTTTTTGAAACTGGATATTTATGTGTCTCCAAAATATCTGGTCTATTACATAAAACCTCATTGAAAAATTCAACATACTCTGGATCCAGTTTTGGAATCATCTTTGGATCCAACTGTAATGGCAGTTTTTCAAATGGTTCAGGCCAGCTGTAATCATCATTTAATGAAGTTTCAAAAATTGACATTTTATTATATATTTTGTTCTGATTAGATTTAAATGTTTTTGTTGACTTTATGAAACAAAAAGTATGTATTAATTGAAGGTAAACGAAGAAACAACATACTAGCTTACTAAATGCTTAAGTATCTATATTTATAATAACATTAAAAAAAAAGATAAGAATACAATGTGCATATAAATTTATAACATTGATTTCCAGTGGGGGAAAATAGGAAATAATTTACTCCACTTAAAATATGAAAACCTTAAGATGATAAAATGATAAGAGATTTTAGAAGTTTTTGGTATACAATAAATTTGATGCTTTCTTTTATTAATTTAGAAAAAATACAGTCTATCTATTGGATATTAAAATATTAAAATTACTTTACAAACCTCTACTAACAAGTTTCCTCCATCCCCAGTAAAATGAAAAATAACACCCTCCACCACCACTAGTGGGGGATAATTTTTCATCAGTTAATTGTGCGGAATTACCGAACTGAGACAGCCGCCGCAATCATGAAAATATTAATCTTTCAAACATCATACATATCTTTACAAAATATCTCATTTGCACCTGCACTTCTTCTAATACAGTTACCAAGTAGTTTAGCATATTCTCTACCGACTTGCCACTCACAACCTAAATAACTTGTTTCAAGTGTCCGAAGTAATCCAATTAGATGATGTAATCCTTTGATTTCTGGTAAAACTTTACAATACTCATTCATGGCATTGTTGTTTTCTTCTGAGTTCATGCGATCTAGACTGGTAAATGGTATTCCTGTTCTCTTGACCAATTCAGATCTAATTCTTCTTAAATAATAGCTACCATCTTCCATCGCAGGAATAAACCCACTCTTTAATTGATGTCTTAAATCAGGTGATTTAAATAAAGATTCAGGACCAAAAACATGAAATGCGTATGCCCAAAGTGATAATATTGCTGATATTATGACATTAGGCCTATAAATAAATGGATCTTTATCTGGCTCATAATAATAATTAACAACATCAACAGAATCTTCAGGGGATAGTAACATTTCAAACAGTAATATTAATGAGTTAATTACTGATAATTTTCCTGATTCGCTTTTAGACCATTTATCAACTCTCCTAACAACAATATCATAATCTTCAATTAGAATAGGGACATTCATCCTTTTAGGAGCACCTGCAAATACAATATAATCGTAATGTGTAATTCTTAAATATATCTGAGCAGCATGATAGACGGGAAATTTACACCTAGTGTCCTCAGGCATTAATGATGGTGGTAATGGAGGTGTTGTAGCATTTGCATAATACACACTTGACAATGTTAAACAACAATTTCCTTCTGGTAATTGACTTTTCCAAAATTTTATTGCTGATGATATTTCATTTTTCCAGCTTTTCTCCACAGTTTTCCATCCAAAATTTACCCATTGTGATGCATTCTGCTCCATCTGTAAAATTAAATTAACTAGTCCAGCTAATATAATTTGTCTACCAAATGAATCCACTGTAACCGATCTACCTACTAGCAAACTTTTCAAAGCATCCAAAAATAACGGAGTTTCTGTAACAGAATATGGAGCTTTACTCCTATCCAGATTTTTATATTCCCATATATCATCAGGACAAGGTAAAGAAAGTTTAATTTGATTTGAAAAAATGTTTATTGGATGACCGAAAACAACGGCATGTATCGTATCCAGATTAAATGACATCAACGCTGCTCTTTTCATCGATTCACTTTCAATCCAGGTATTCCATAAATGTTTTGATCTACTTGTGTCAGATTCAAAACTTTTAAATGGATCACCACCTAAAATTGGACTCCTTCTTAAAAGCTGAATTTTAGCACCATTATAAATTACTGCCCTTTCATGTAATGACCTTGAAGAACTTATTATTTCATAACTTTCTAATATAATTAAACTTTGTATTACCCAAGATTTACATGGTGGTTTAGCTTGTTCACATGAAAATATCAACCACCTTAAAGGAACAGCAATATCCATTGCAAGCTGTGATGGATTTTCAAATAATAAATCAGATGGTAATGTTACTTTTTTAACTAATGATGCACCAGTCATAATCATACTTAAAAGTAATAAAGGTGGAGCTTCATTTGTCGAAAATGAAGGCCTGTGCAAAATTGGATATTGACAATGATATAATGACCAATAAAGTTCTAAATACCATTTAATTTTTCTTACTGTAAAATCAGGATTACTTTCAAGTTCGGGAATAAATTGGATCATTCTGAATAATATTTGACTATCAATTTCTGTTTGACAATTCTCATTAGGAAAATCAGGTGATATTGCAAAAACTTCTTCTAAAATAGATATTGAATTTCTTCCCATTTGATCATCTGGATTATTTTGAAATGCACCATTTGTAACTTGTTCTAGATTAATTATAGAAGATGGTGATACATTTTCTGAATTTCCAAGTAGAAACTGTAACATTTCTGTTGAATAAAATAAATCGTTAGGTTTTTCTATATTATTATTGTAACTATTGTGTACCATAGTCAGAAAGACTCCATTTCTCTCTTCTGAATGACTCTGTTCTTCAATTGTTTTGGAGTTTTTAGAGGGCTTGAAAGTGTTGTTACTTGAGTTTGAATTCTCACGAGGAGATGTCTGATTTTCATTTGTTGTATAACTATATGGGCTGTTTGAATCTTTTTCACAATCATCATCAGCCATAATATTATTATGTCGATCTTTTGATACTAAACTTAGATTATCATACAAAGAAGGTGATAGTATGTTGAAATCACTCTTAGTGTTAATTTCCATAAGTAAATTCATATTAGTATCTGATTTATTTAACTCTAATTTTCTACTTTTATCTATGTCCATAACATCAATATTTAAAACTTCATTATTATACTGTTCACCCATTGCCGGACCTCGTAATTCGTTTGGGGAATCATATTTATTTACAACTGTGGTAGAATTCACGAAAACTGGTTCTGATTTGCCTTCTGAATAATTCACTTGAATTTGGGAACTACTTCTCTTCTTTTCATGTCTTGCTTCATGTTTTTTCTTAACATCAATTCTGGCAAATTCTTTTCCGCAACCTTCGAATTCACAAATATACCTTTCTGAAGAATGATTTACTTGGTGTCTTGTTAAATGATCAGATCTTGAAAACTTTTTTCCACAATTAGGGAATTCACAAATAAAAGGACCCCTGCTTCTTTTCCTTTTTTTAGGCACCTTAGAATTTGCTGTAGCCATGATATATATATAAATGTATTTTATAACCTCCAATAGAAAGAAAAGTAAAACATAATTTATTTCAATTTACATTTATTGCAATTCTTGATAACAACAATTATTTGCTAGAAAATAGCCACTCAAAATTTGCTTACATAATAAAATTCACCGAGCATGTTGAATAATTATTATATGATACAGTTTATCTTTAATATAAGGCAATAAGATTTTATTCACATATATTTTTATATATAAATTCAGATATTATATATTGTTAGACAAAATCAATATTTAGAATTAAAAGTAAAAGTAAAAGTAAAGGCTAAAGTAAAACTAAGAGTAAAAAGAGTTAGAAAATAGATTTGAAAAATAAAAAGTTGGTTGTTGATATAATAGTTCTAGTACATCCATCTATAATTTGGATTACTTGGTCCATCATATAATTCTGAAGTTGGAACATCTCTATAAGTTAAGTTAACTCCTTGATTCTTATTTCTACGTTTATTATCAAATATCATATATAATAGAATAGACAAAACCACTAAAATTGCAGCCCCACCAAAACCGGCTGTGATACCCAATGCCGGAACATATTTTGGTGCATCTTTCGATCTGAAAATATTTGTGGAGATCAAACCAGCTGCATTGGCAAGAGGAACACCAACTGCAGAGATCACCGCACGTCTATTCTCATTTGGAGTATTATTGTTATACCAAGTTGATGTTAAAACAGAGGATACAGAACCACCAGTGGTCATTAAGAAACAACTAAAATAAGCGGCACCAATATGAGATTTAGTATCGATACATCCAAATACTACAAATCCAATCAAAGTAATGCATAAACCAATAACAATAAAAACAGATCTTACACGGAAAAAATCTGAAGAAAAACCTAAAATAATCAAAGAAACAGCACCCCAGACATTAGGAGCCACAGTATATAAATTGGTCATAACTGTACCTTTACCCAAGGAACCAACAATTTGGGGAAACCAATTGTTAATTGAGTTTAATGGAACACCAATGAGTATTTCCTGGAACATCCAAGCAATACAAATTGGATGCTTAAAAACTTTGATAGCATCTCTGAAAGATAATTTTTCTGTTTGAATAGCAGAAGAATCTAATTCAATTCTTTTTCTAGCAATTTCCTTTTCATTATCATTTAAGAAACCGGCAGCCTCTGCAGTTCTTGGTAAATAAATAAACGCAAAAATAGAAACAATCACAGTTGCAGCACCTTCGATTAAAAATAGGATTTGCCATCCTTTTAATTTACTATGTTTGATTTGAAAGACACCATAAGATAATAAACCTGAAAATGCATTAGCAATATTAGCTGCAGAATAAAAAATTGATAACCTTCTAGCTAATTCATGACGACGATAAAAAGTTGATAAATAGAAAATAATACCCGGGAAAAATGCAGATTCACACATACCTAAAAACCATCTGGCTGTCATTAAGGAACCATAATTGAAGACAGTTGCTTCTAATAAACTAATTGATCCAAAAATAAACATTAAAATTGGAATAACATTTGCTGCATTATACCTTTTGATAATTAAAGCCAAAGGGAATGCAAACAAAACAAATGGAACATAGAAGATAGACAACATATTATTCCATTCTTGACCTTCAATACCAATATCATTTTCTAAACCATCAGTTTTTGCATTTGAAATATTACCCTTATCCAATGCATTAAATAAATACATGACAGCTAGTAGTGGTAAAATTCTCAAATCAAATTTCCAACATATAGATCTTTCTATTTTTGGATCAATTTCGTAACCAATGAATTGTGTTGCATTATCATTTTCATTAATGGATTTTTCTTGATCTATTGAGATAATCTCAACTGAGCCTGGAGCCTTGGATACACTTTCCATTTCTTTATTTGATGTGCTTGATAATGATACCTTACTATTATTTAGATATTCGACACTCATAATGTTTTAATAAAAAATGGTGAATTATAGTTATTAACCTGTTGTTAAAGAAATAAAAAAAAAGTGACAACTTGATCAATACTTATATACTGATTTTGACTGGAAATGTACCTCAAGATTTCAGATAGTTAGTTTTATATTTAAAGTAAGTGGTTAAAAGATTGATAGGTGATATAATTTATTTTGAAGTAAACAACCGATATTGAATCAAATTAGATTTTGAAAGACTTGAAAATGTTTGTCAGGCTGTGTTTCTCGTTATCTTTTTTTCTTACTTATCGATCGAAAATTTCAGTGCCCAGTGGCCTCCACTGAAAATGTTTACAGTGGGGGGAGTGAATTTGTATGATAATGTCATGATAAACTGATTTGACAGCTTTTGATTTCTTAAACTGATATCGTTTTTTAATGATATATAATTCAAACTACCGGAGTGTGATATAGCTCAGAACCCGATAATGCGCTACATGGATAAGATTTCTATTGTGGTATCTGATTAGGTTTTTATTAGATGGGGGGATTTAATTATTTGAGATATCCCTGGTATAAAATCATTTTACAACCTATAATTTATAATTATTATCTAATAGTAAATATAATATTAATTAAATATAATCTTTTTTTTCCCTAAAAAATACAAATAAAACCTTTTAATTGCGTAAGAATATTATATATTTACTAAATAATCAACTCTTTTATAGCCTCTGAATCAAGTAAAACATCCCACCCAACTTCCTTACCTTTATCAGTCCGCCTCCACGCTTTTTCATAAAATTTCATCATTGATCCAAATGTAGAAACACTAAAAACTTCACTTAACTTACCTAATTTCCAAGTAAGATATCTACGATGTTTTTCTTCTATTGAAACTGATCCAATTATTGCAAATGCAAAACCTAATATCATATGAATTTGACTATGTATGGAAATATTAATCAAATTATCAAATGCCCGCTGAACATTCGTTTGAATTAGATTACAACTGTAATCCATATCAGGATATAATAATTTGGTGGAGTAAATAAAGACTGCTTTTGCAACGAACTCCGCAGCATAACAACTTTCTAATAACTTTTTTTGAACATTTTCAGGTTCATTATTACGAACATCTATAGGTAAAATTGGCCTTGTATAATAGTTTGCTGTATTTCTTAATTTAGATAAAACCTTCTTTTGGTCTTCAGATAATGGATAAAACAGACCTAACCAAGAAACTTTTGCCTGCATTTCAAAGTTTGGTAGAGCAGCACCAACCACAGGATGGTTCATCCACGGCACCGCACATTTGTATATGGGTACAGATAAATATGGCCTTAGCATATCAAAAACAATGAAAGGGGAAGTCATCTGCGGAATCAAAGATTGATCACAAACAAAAATAAGATTACTATAATTGAATATAAATGATTCAATCATTGTTCTTTCATGCGGAAGTAATTGAATACTTACAGAATTTTTTGCATTCTTATTATTTGAATTACCAGCAACAACTACACCATCATTATCATCATCACTATTTTGCGTTAATGCCATGAAGATTTCATTTTCAACAGAAGATGGGTCCGTTATCATTGCAATCGAGTTTTTTTGAATCATAGGTACATTATTAGATGATTCATGTTTAAATTTTTTAACAAAATCGTAAAAAATTGCAGTTGTATAGTTTTCATTAATATCATTTGGATCTGTACTAGAATATATATTATCAATTGAAATTTTCGAATCAAGATACCAATTATCTAAATTATTATTCAAAATGTCTGCCAAATCAGGATCACCGTTTAATTCTGTTATTTTATTATCTAATGAATTTTCCATCGCTTTTTTATTGATCCAAATTTTCATTACTTCAGTGATAGAAATCATTTGTAAGGTTTCATCTTTTTGACCGTCATAAATAAATTTTGTTTTTAAAAATATTATTAATAGGTATATCAGTATCCAGCCTGAATTTTTTTTAATATCGTTTGTAGAAATAAATCGGCTAAACTTATTAACAGAATCTACGAATTTAGTTTTAGATAAGAACTTCATTTCATCGTTTTTTGATGCAGAATATAAAAATGCTGCACCAGTTGCACAAAATAAACTCTGAACAATTGAATGTTCAACAAGAGATGGTATAAAGGCTGAAGCGGGTTGCAATTTAAAGTGTGTTAATTGCGGAGAGACATCAGTCATAAAACCATTCACAAATGCATCATATAAAAGAGATTCGTTTGATGACATCCAGGGTAAGGAAGGTAAACTTGGTAACACTTGCGATATGACTGATGAATTGATTTCAATTAAAAACTTTCTAAAAAGAGCATCTTCAATTATTTCTGATGGTTTATGTTTTTTCGTTTTAATTAAAGAATTGTTTGTAGAATCAACATTTATAAATTCATTTTCTTGTTGCTCATTCGAATTTGAACAATATGATGGAATATTGTCTTTTTTCCCTTGTAAATCAGTATCAGTACTAGATGTAAAAATTAATGATGACAAGGACCCATTATCAATAAAAATTTTGGTATCATTTATGATATCATTTTTAGTAGTATTTTGAATTTTATTCTGTGTATCATTTCGAGATATAACTTTAGTGTTTTTGTTAATTTTGACAATTTGAAAATTATTTTTATGTGGTAAAGATTCATCACCTTCTGGCCATACACATAAATATGAAGCTCTTAGACAATTCTTACAGGTTGGTTTTGGACCTGTACATTTGATTCTTCTTTTCCTACAGCAAAAACATCCGTTTTTCTCTCTGACTTTTTTCTTTATAACATTTTTATTGTTGACAGTAACGGAAGAATGTATGAACTCATTATTAGGTTTTGAGTTATTATTACCAGTATTAACAACTGATTTTCTACTTAACTTTTTAGGCGCTATTTCCTTCTTTTGTTGTTTAGACAATTTAAATTTACCAAACAATGTTGATTCCATGATGGTCAATTTATTTAATAGTTAAAAAAGTTGCACTTCATATCTTTCTTATTTCTGTAATGCAAATAGTATGGATATCAATTATTTCCAAAACAAGGTAAATAATGAAGATAACCTCACACTCAACAGTAAACTAATTGACAAATTGAAGCCTATATATAATGAATAGGCGGCACACAAGCACAAAAACGATAAAATTTAGAAAAATTAGCGAAAAATGCTTTTTAAGCTTAAGCTTATCTTCAGTTGGCGGAAATATAAGTGCCGAATTTTAAATTTATTTGTTATGTAGATATAAATGCAATAATAAAATAAGTAAATATAAAAAAAATAATAAAAATAATAATAATAATATGAGCAGTCAATGCCACACAATCATTCTATCTATTCAATATCTCAAAGTATTCTTTGAAATATAATTTATGTAAAAGTTCAAATTTATAAAACTAAACCGCTAAACAAATAACCCTGTTAAATAACGCATAAAATTCAGCAGTTCAATTATTTACTTAGAATTTCTTCAACAACTTGGGATGCTTTTACAAGTTCTTCGTCAAACCACCTTTTACCGGTTAATTGTAAATTGATTGGGGCACCAGCAAATTTTGAAACATCGTCGTATAATGCATACTCATATTTTTCATAGTCGTTTCTTGGAACGTATAAAAAATCAGGCTTATCTAATTCTGTGTCACATTTCAAACCAGTTGGAAAAATAACATTTGGAAAATCTAAGATATTCCATAAATTAGTATAACCCCAATAATGAACAGTCTCTGGTTCTGGAGCAACACTACAATATGTTGGAGAAAGAATAAAATCAACATCTAACCCTTCCATTTTCTTCAAATAAGCAGTTCTATTTGAATCTCTAATACCTGCATCTTTCTGATATTCAGAAACAGTTAATCCTTTATAACCACTACCTTCCTCCATAATATATTTACTTAATTTTAAAATTGGTTCACCAGATAACTTTAATAATGATAAATAACTTTCATTACCATCTGCGTTGTAACCATCATAAGCAGCTTTGACAATTTTTCCAACATTAAATGATTCCCATTCAACAACTTTGACACCAGCATCCTTTAACTTTTTAACAGCAAACTTTAAACCTCTAGAAATTGGTGGAGTTGGCTTAACAATACCATCATCATAAACAACAGCAATTTTTAATTGTTTTGGAGTTGGTGTTTGAACATCTCTCCAGGGTAATGGTATTAAAGTTGCATCTTTTTGCCAAGGTTTTGCATTAAGCTCAACTTTCATAAACAGTTCTAAATCTTGAGCAGATCTTGCCAATGGACCTAAAACAGCAACCACATTTTCTTGAACTTTATCACCACTTGGAACTAATGGTAATAAAGGAATTCTTTTTTGAGTTGGTCTTAAACCCCAAACACCACAAAAACTTGCAGGTGCTCTGATAGAACCACCAATATCTGATCCAACACCTAAAACAGAACCTTTCATTGCTGCAATTGCACCTTCACCACTGGAAGAACCACCTGTTGTTAAATTTGTATTATTTGGGTTTCTAGAAATACCTGTAATATTATTATGAGAACAAAGATGCATTAACAATTGAGGTTCAGTTGTTCTAACATAAAAAACAGCACCAGCATCGTATAAAATTTGAACACATTCATTTGTACTTGTAGAAACATTATCGATCATACTCACATAACCAGCATGTGTAACCTTACCTTTATAATCATAATGTTCTTTAAGTGAGATTGGTAAACCATGTAATGGACCGACTGTTTTACCAGTAGATTTAAAAATTTCATCTAACTCTTGAGCACGTTTTAAACCTTCATCAACAAACAATTCCATAGCACAATTTGTTAATTGATGAGCCATAGTTGCACGTTTTGCATATGCTTTAAAAACTTTAACACTTGAATATTCACCCTTTGCAATTTTATCTGCTAGCTCGACACCTTTTAAATTTGTGATTAAAAGTTCTTCTTTTGATAGATATTGATCTGGAATTTTTGTAACATCTATACCATAAGAAGTTGGGATTGCTTCAACTGGTAATTTGTATTCATCTAGAATACCATCTTTCAAAGCCTTTCTATATCTCTCAATTTTTGGTTTGAAAGTTTCAAAAAGCTCTGCGTTTTCAGGGGTATCGAATGTCATGATTGCTTTATTTATTTATTGATTTATTTATTGATTTTTTTATTTTTTTATTTTTTTGTTAATTTGATTGTCTATTTATTTAAATGTTTACTCAAATTTCAAAAAATTCAATTTATTTTAAAGAAAAAGTTTACTTCCAAAGTTACTTTCAAAAAAACGGCATTCTTACTATGTTTATAGCATTTATTAAAATTTATAGCAAGAATAAGATTTATAAGATTTATAGAATTTATAAAATTTAGAACAATTCTAAAATACCAAAAAAGGTGAAATATTTAATTGAGAAAATAATTAGCCGAAGTAAAAATTTCCTAAAAGGGTAAAAATCCTTTATCTAATGATTATACTCAGTAATTTACTTCGCCTAAAAGAATAAGCTTCATTTACTATAGGCCATTAATCAGTTATCAGTTATCAGTTATTTGTTATCAGCGAGGAATACAAATTATTGTAGTTACTATAATAAACAAAACAAGTATTATCTTATCTTTATACATTTAATAATGACATAGATTAGTTCTAGAATCTCATATTTAAAGTTTCAAATTAAAGACAAGAAAGATAGCGAAAGATAAGCCCGATAACGATGTCAAACAAAAGGAAAGAAAAATAAATAGATGAAAAAAACAAATGTTACTTTTGGTGTTAAAAAATATATCAAATGATTAAACTTTTTTTTCTTAACTATATGATATTTTATATAATTATGCCTATATAATGTTATGCTCAAATTATAGTATGAATTTATGTTTATTTTGAGGATTAATCGTACCAATTGTTTTATGAAATTATTTGATTATCATATATTTTTTAAATCTCACGAAATTTCTAGACCTTTGAGACTCTAATATGTACACCACCATGACATTGGCCACCAGCTAATAATTCTATAGAATTTGCCATTTACAGTACATACAATCACTCGGCTAAAGCCCAACTTTCTAGGTGAAGGTGAAATGTGGCCATCTTGACAGAAAACTTCCTAAAATGGTAAGATAAATCCTTAGGCGAAGTTTGGCGGAGCGAAACCGGAGAAGCAGCACCGCAAACCAACTTACACAGCCATTTTCAGCCCCCATTTCTTTTGATAAGATATCGAATTATATCGCACAATTTTACTTAGTAACAATTGACAGCTCAACAGATTTCAACATTTGTGTTATTCATCATTTTTAATTATTTTGCTTATCTCCCGAATCTGAATTAGTTGTTTTTTAAGCTATCAATATATTTTTTATATGTCAAAATTTTTCTATGTACAATATTTTTTAAAACTTTATAATGATAGTTGAATTATTTTATCTTTTTTTTTCATTTTTTAAAATTTTATGATAAAACAGTTACTTATTGAAGTTAATCCCGAAAATCGCCGTTCACTTATCTCTCTTTATATATCATTTACACAATAAAATAAATAGTAAATTACTTTTTAAAAAAAAAATATTTAAGAAGAAATCATTCCCTAGTTTTAATAACTAAAAATATATACCTTTACTTTAATCTATTTATTTTTTTAACCTATATAAATAATAACAAATAAGCTTAATAAAAATTACCTAATCTAAAGATGGAAGTTAGTTCCGGTTCTATTGATAAGAAACAAAATTACAACATCAGTGTACTTGATGTTAACAATGAATATATTGAAACTAAACAATTGGAAACTTCAATTGATTTTAGTGAAGTCCCTGGTACTTCGAATTTAGTTGATATGGAAAGGGATGAAAATGGAAAGGAAAAAGTGTTGTTAATTCCAACTCCTTCTGATGACCCAAATGATCCACTTAATTGGTCATATAGAAGAAAAATGCTACAAATGTTTTGTATAATTCTTTATTGTTATGGTGGTTCAGTTCCAGGTTGTTGTATTTACTCTATTCTAACAGAAATTGCTGCCGATCCAAACATTAATATTACAGTTTCTGAGTTAAATGCTGGTACTGGTTACTCATTTTTGTTTCTTGGTTTAGGTAATTTAATTCTTTTACCATTAGCTCAACAATATGGTAAAAGACCAGTTTATTTAATCGGTATGTTAGGTGTTATTGCTTTTAATATTTGGCAACCATATATTCATACAAATGGTGAATGGATTGCATCAAAAATTTTAAATGGTTTATTTTATTTTACAATTGAATCTTTACCTGAAATCACAGTTACTGATATGTTTTTCGAACATGAAAGAGCAACTTATATGGGTATTTATGGTGCTGCATTATTTAGTTCAAATTATGCTGCTCCAATGTTAGCCGGATTTGTTAATGATGGACTTGGATGGAAATGGACAATTATAATTGCAGTTATTTTTTGTGCTGTTTGTTTTGTTTTAATGTTTTTATTAATGGAAGAAACTAATTATGATAGAAAATTAAGAGTTAAAAGGGATGATGATGGTAATATTATAAATGCAATTACTTCAAACGTTAGTATTGATAATACATATCCAGATCAAATTCATTCAGTTACTTCAAGAGTTACAGAAAAACAATATTTAGGAAATCAAGCTTATTTAATTGATGAATCAATTCCAATCGAATATCCACCTGAAAAAACTTTTATTCAAAAAATGTCATTAACTGCAGGTTTCAGAAAAGAATTTCATTTATTTGAATATATGAAAGCTCCATTCTATATGGTCCAATTTCCAATTGTTTTATGGTCTGGTTTCCTTTATGGTTCATCATTATTTTGGTATTCTGTTTTGAATGGTACTGAGGCAACAATTCTTGGTGCTCCTCCATATAATTTCTCTCCAGCAATGTGTGGTCTAGCTTATGTTTCACCAGTTATTTTTGTCCTCATCATTTATCCATATGCTGCATGGTCTACTGATTGGATTAAAATTAAAATCGCAAAAGCACATAATGGTATTTCGCAAGCTGAAGATAGATTATGGGTTCTTATTGTTTATATGATTTTAGGTCCTGCAGCATTAATTTTATGGGGTGTCGGTGCAGCTCATGGAATTCATTGGTTTGGTGTTATTGTTGGATTAGGTTTACAAGCAGGATTATGTGTTGTTGGTTGTATTTCATCAGTCACTTATACATTAGATTGTTATCATGAAATGGGTGTTGGTGCAATTATTGTTTTAGTTATTATTAGAAACACAATGAATTTTGCAATGGATTATGGTATAACAGCATTTGTTACAAATATGGGTGATCAAAATTGTTTTATCACTTCAGCTTTCATTTGTTTCTTCTGTATTGGTACCTTTATAGTTATGATGTTCACTGGTTATTATTGGAGAAATAGAACTAAAGAAAGGTATTGGAAAATTGTTCAACATTACCGTTCCAAAGGTATCGAATTTTAGTAATTATTCTTCAAATATTTCACATTTTATTTTTTCTTCTTATTAGTTTCTATTGTTTTAGTTTTTCTTCTTAATTTTTGTATTATACGTAGTATATATCGTCAGAGAATAGATTTATGCTAGTAATATTAAGAACTATGTGTTAACTACGCTGAAAGCAATAAAACAATTTTTTAATGACATTTTCAAACTATTTGAATTCCGATTCACAATATAAATGATTTATTATTTGCTTTTGATTAAATAACCAAAGAAGTAATTAATATAATTAATTAACGAATTAAAATTTATGATTGATAAATGACTTCAACCTCTATTGATTTTCGAATTTTTTTTACCTCTAAATGAAAAAAGTTCATTGTTGTTTCCAAAAAAGTTTTATTGTTTAATTTGTAATTTGTTATTGTTACGCTGTTTACGACTTCTAAATATAGATATTTATTTCTGTATTATCATAGTTACCAAGTTTAAGTGCGGAAATTTTAATAATTTTAATAATTTTAATAATTTTAATAATTTTAATAATTTTAATAATTTTAATAATTTTAATAATGTTTTTTCAACATGGTCGAAAAAGAGAAGATCTGAAGTTTTGTAAAATTACATTGTATGTGGATTTGAAAAAAACTCAACTTTAGTGAAAAAACCAGCAAAATTAATCTGGTTGACGGGAAGCTATATCCGATTTTTCCATTTATTGCTGCATTGAAAACTAACAACCATATTATCTTCTTTTCTTTTTTTTACTTTGTTAATTTAACTAACTAAAATTAATTAATTGTAATATTATTACCAATTTTTAATAATATTTGATTTATTCTAACTTAATACCATTTTTTGTTTTCATTCTGTAATACCGTTTATTTATATGCTTGTTCTTACTGGTTGCCAAAATATTCAAATTTTAATTTATTATTTAGATCTTCAACATTTTATTCTAAATATAAACGTCATAAGTTTTTGTATTTTGTGTGATCATTTTTTTTTTTGATTTTCTTATTATATCATTTTAATTTTTTTAATCTATTATGAAATTAAACCTAATTATATAATTTGTAAAATTAACGTCATGTTGTTTAAAAAACAAATTCCCATATAAGGATAAAAATAGTTTTTGCTCAGTATGCATAGGAACTGTAGATATTTCCAATTACAGTTAATTCTCAGATCGTTCAATATTTTGTCTTATTAGAAAATATAACTTTTACTTAAAGATTATTAGACCTGATATTTGTAATTTTATTAGTATAGAAAATTCACAATTAGAGATAGTGCCATAGCTAATTTTTTTGACTCAATTTATTTATTTTTTATTTAAATATCAATACCAGTCCAATTTATGTGACTAATTTTTCATTTCTTTAACATATGTACTATTCTATTACAAAATTTTCTAACTATTTTCTTTTTAATTTTTTATATTTTCTGCTGAAAACATTTATACAAATTCAATATGAATTAAAAGTCACATATCATATATATTATATATATACATTAATAATAAAAAGTTATACATAGTTTTATACACATTGAACTATTCTGAGTATTCAACAGTATTTATTACATATATATAATAAGACATGAGAAAATATCAATTGAATTCATTAGATTAGATTAAACAAAAAAAAAAAAAAAACCATTAATCTAATCTTTTGAATATTTTAAAATACGCCCAAAATAATAATCAAATTATCATCTATTTTCATTATTTCAAGGCCCTTTACTAGACCGGCTATTAATAATTTAGTTGTTTAAATAATAGTTTATATTTAATCAAAAAAATGAATTCAAACAGCCGGGATAGTTGAGGTCCTTAAAATATGTAAAATAATTATAATCATTTCAGAATATGAATTTCCAAGTTATGTGAATATACCCCTTAATTAAACTTACAAAACACAAAGAAATGTCTGTGATGCATTACCTATTTATTAACATTTAGCTTTTTTTTCAAAAATTGAATTTATCTAATCAATTATATACTCATTTAATTATCTAAAATTTTCAATCACTGTTATTATTTACATTCTAGAAACATTTGTATTTTTTTGTTATAAAACTTTATACTATATAATATTTTTGTAATCATAATGATAAAAAATTAATCAAAAATTGTAAAATAATAATCAATCTGATTTTAACAAAAATTCTATGCTTTTTATCTGATTATGAATTATAGCTCTCTTTTTTCTTTGAATAATATAAGAATCGACACTTCGAGCAATCATATTTTAGAACTTAATATTGGGCAAAAGAACTAAAGTAAAATTGTCAGAAAATCTTGGTTTATTAATATATATTTTATGAACTCGTATTTTTTGGAATTCAAAACTTATAAAAAATGACAACAAAAAGAATATGAAAAAAAAATTATTAAATGAAGAGAAACACAGAATTTTAATATTGGTACATTAGCAAAAAAGGAAGAGAATACCATATAATTATATAGTTAACTCAACTGCTTTTTTAATCGTTAAAAATTCATTCATGTTTGTAAATAAATTTGACTATAAATTAGTCTGGACTGCTAAAATTAGATTTGCGCCATTCCTATTTCTAATTATATCATCGATTTTCAACATATACACTAAAGAAGAACATATAACTGTAAAAACTAGTTATAAAGATTCTAGTAAACTAACACAAGACCATTAGTCTTATTATGATGTATAGATTGTGTGCATCGGATGAATCACCTTAGGTCAAATTCCTTTTCTTTGTGTGAATTTTATAATGATATTAAGAGAATTATCTATATTTTTTTTTGTTTGCTTCCTTATCAGCCATTAAACTATTTTACCAGTTTATTTCTTAAAAGAAGTAGTAGTTCCTAACATAATGAAAATATATTAAATGTTCAAATTTCTTTATTCATTCTCCCCTTTGGAGTTTTGAAACAATATAGCAAAATATAGTAACTGCAAAAACTTTATGATTTAGTGAACCTTTCAGAGAAAGATACTTCATTAATTGTTTTTTTTTATTTGAATATAACAATATAAAACTAATGGAACCTGATAATGGACTAAAAAAGTAAAATGATTTCAGTGGTAAGTTCAAAAGATGATATTTTGACATACTGTTGCATAAGCAACGTTGATTATAGTTGAAAATGTAACATACGTACTAGCAACTTTACAAAATTGATTTTACAACATTCAAAATCTGTTTTTTGTTTTATAAAATTTTTAAACTAAAAGAATTATTAAAGAAAAAATAGAATTGATTAAATTTAATTTATTTTGATTTACTTTAATTTGTGTCTTAACTGTGATTTTCAATTAAATAAAGAGTAAAAATAAAGAGAAGACCAAAAATTGAATAGAATATGAAGGATAAAATTAAGAATATTAATAAAGTATGATGCAAATTTTTGAAAACTTAGTTCATTTTCCCACTGAAAATATTTAAAACCTGTTTCTCTTTTAATTTATTTACAATAGCAAATCAGAGTTATTGATTGTGGGATTTTATGGTTAAAAAAGTAAACTTATCAATTTATAGAGGTCAAATTATATAGAAATCATTATTCCTACATTTATATTATTCCAACTGAATATACTTTAAAACCAGCCCTCTACTGATATATAAGTTTAACTAATAACTCGAAGAACAAATAAATTTGTGGGAAAACTAATATATAATATACAATATATAATGCCACCAAACTTTTTCTCGGCTGCTAAATTTAGAAATATTTTTCTTTCTCTATATTTTTTTAACCTGCCTAACAACCATTTTAAAATCAAATTTTTAACCTCTAATGATTGTTAAAAAAAATGTCACAACATTGAACAAGATACTGAAGTTATTATCATTTCGGTAACTTATTTCCTTCTTTGTTTGTTTTTCTTATTTACATCACTTTTTTTTCTAGTTTGTTATATCGGGAATTTTAAGAAATGTTAATACTATATCAATGTTACATACATTATTAAGCCGATCTATGATTTTACGAGAAAAACTATTTAATCTTTCTCATGAAATAAATTTATAAAAGTGCTAATGTCAATCGAAAATGAATTTATAGTACATAATTATTTTCCATTTGTTATGACTAAAAATAGCTGCTAATATTTAATGTTTATTATTTATATTACTATTTATAATTATTTACACTGCTATTTTATAAAAATTGTAAAAATAGAAACTTGCCTAATCTTTGCTATGCTTTTGTTTAAATTTAAATAATAATTAGGATATATAAATATGCTCTAATATTGTAATATCTATCACATTTAATGGCGAATTGGTGGACTATGTTATTCATGTTTTACTAGTTATAAGAAAATTAATTTAGAAGCAATTAAAATCAATTTAACTTTTGTTTAAAATAAATTATAGGACTGTTGACTTTATTTCGATTCAGCAAAAAAAGGTTAAATAAAATAATATTAAATAAAATATTTTGAAACTTACACAGATTCATAAATATGTATTGCTTGTTACTTATCTGAATTAAATGTTCTACAATTGATGAAATTTTTTCTCAGGATATAACTTTTATTGATAGTTAAAACTTTTGGAACTTATAATGCTATTGCAATCATATGAAAAAATATATCTGTGGAGAAGTGTTAAGATTTCATGCTTTTTAAATTATCTCAAAGCTTTATTGCTCCAGGATATTAATATCTTAAACTTATAAAAGTTGACTTAGAAGCATTTATAATAGCAACAGTAAAACGTTGGCTAATTAAAAAAATAAAGAGATATTTTGAGTTTCTTTTAGCAGAATCACTAGATCTTAGGATAACAATGTTTTTTGGTAAAAATAATATATTGAAATAATGTTTAACTAAGTTTGTGTTGTGAATTTACAAAAATAAAAGGGTATTTATCAGTACAAGTTAATTATTCATGTGCAATTAATTTATTTAACTCGATATACCAAAGGAGATTTTATAACACTTGAACCGTTATTTCTATAGTTTCTGAATTGGGTGAGTTCAATATTATAAATAAAGATTTATTAAGTCCACTCTTTACCAAAAATTTGTTTAAACAAATGATTCAGTAAAAAAAAGGGATATTAGAATTTAATTTTAGGCATTACTCATGACAAGTAAATACTAATCGTGTTAAAACTTATTCTGAAAAAAGAAATATGCAAATTAATATATTCCAAGCATTTATCAACTTCAAACAACAAATTGAAATCCGTTTTCAAACAAATTGTTTATTATACGAATATAATCGGGTGATTATTATTATATATCAAAACATTTGTTTAATAAAGTCGACATACAATATTTGAAGCCACTGAAAATTGAATTTATCTAAAAGGTAGCAAATATTTAAGTTTAAAATAATTTCAGATATAAAGCTATTACTATTTAAGGCAACCACTTTCAATGGAATGTTTTGTTATCTTGTATATATCACTTTTAACAGATTGAAAGAATTACCAGAAATGCTTAAATGATATTGAATAATGACAGTTAAAAATGTATTAAAGTTACAAGTTGTATAAATAATGTGCATGTTTAAGTTGTTTTGTTTTAACAACGGAAACAAAAATATTAGAACACCCGTACACTGGAACTAGACTACTGCATTTCGCTCAAAATAATTTTAAATTTAATTTTTTTTTTCGCTTTTCATTTCTCTTTTTTGTGTTCTATTTGGTGCATGTTTACTTCTTTCCTGATTAGGATATTTTATAAACAAAGATAAATTTTGAGGATCAATATCAAAACTGTCGGCTAGGTTTGGAAAATGTCAATGGGATTTGATATAATTTTTCTTTACCAAATAATTAAAAATATCTTTTTCTTTCTTACTCTTTGAAACTCTTTTCAAGATCTATGTATTTTTATACTACTATATAATTGATATACAGAAATAAAAAAAAAAAAAATATGAATGAAGTGGAAATTATAAAGGCTAAAAAAATCACAGTTAAAAATTCTAAGCGTAATCTAAACACTAAATCAAAAGTAACGAAAAAAGAGATTACAAAAAAGAAAGTAACGATTAATAAAATACTTAAAGAATCCAATAAGATTAATCGAAAAGAAAATAAAAAGGATAATAAAAAGACATTACAGATTAATCAAAGTAATATAATAAGTAATAATGAATTAAGGGAAAAAATCTCTAAATTAGCAAATTTTAATGAAAAAGGTATAAAGTATTTAACATTTAAAGAATTTGAAAATTATGAAGAAATTAATAAAGAGATAGTAAATTTAATTAATAAATCTAAGAAAATTGTTATTTTAACAGGTGCTGGAATTAGTTGTAATGCAGGTATACCCGATTTTAGATCCGACAATGGTTTATATAATAAGAAAATAAATGATTATACTAATAATAACAGCAACAACAACAATATAATCAAGGGTAAAGAAATGTTTGATGTTTCAGTTTACAGATCAATTGAAACAATAAATTTATTTAATAGGTTCATTTTTGAGCTTTATAAACAAGTTAGTAATTCTAGACCGACTATAACGCATGAATTTATCAAGAAGCTACAAAATAAGAATAAACTTGTTAAATGTTATACACAGAATATTGATGGATTAGAGAGGGAATGTGGATTAACAGCTGAGTTCAATTTTGAAGAATGGAATAATACAAATGTTATTCAATTACATGGTGATTTACATCAATTAAGTTGTAATTCATGTAAATGTAATTATAAATGGGATGAAATATATGATAAAGAAGGACGAATTATAATTGAACAAAGAGAGGAAGATATTTTTTATGATTGTAAAGAAAATAGTGAAGATTTTAGTGAATTTAATCAAGATAATGAAGATTTAATGATACTTTCACAAAATACGAGTAATTCAATTAAAAGTGTTAACTCATTATTTTCTAATAATAATGAAGAAGTTGATTATAAAACGGATAGTAGTAGTATATGTGAAATTAGTAATAACAATAACAATAACAATAACAATAACAATAACAATAACAATAACAATAACAATAATAATAATAATAATAAGAATTATGAAAATAAATATGAAACATATTTAAATAATTTAATTGAATGTCCTAAATGTATTAAAAATTATGAGAATAGAGTTAAATTAGGTAAAAGGAGTTTAGAGAGCAGTATTGGTATTATTCGACCAAATATTGTTTTATATGGGGAAGAACACCCATTTAGTGAAAAATTTGCTAAAAATTTGAATAAGGATTTGAATAAAAAGCCCAATCTATTAATTATATTTGGAACAAGTTTAAAAGTTAACGGAGTTAAAAATTTAGTTCGAAAGATGAGCAATAAGATTCATGAGAATGATAATGGATTAGTTTTATTAATTAATAAAGATCCTATTAGTCAATCATGTTGGAGGAAATATATTGATTATCAAATTGTAAGTGATTGTGATGCATTTTGTAAATTTGTTGAAGGTAAATTACCTAATGTTTTCAATCCTATTCCCACCACTACAAATGACAATAATGTAACTGTTATATAAATTCAATTTTAAAACTACAGAATCTAAATAATAGAATTTTAAAATTAACTTAATGAACTCGAAGAAAGATGCATACATTATATAATTTGTAAATTTAATAAATAGTGCCGGTTGCTCATAAAGCCCCCCACCCTGCAAAAAGAATTTCCATAAAATTTACTTTCCACCCAGCAAAATAGACTGGAGGTAAAGTATTCAATAAGCTTGTATACAATGTTCAAAGCTTTATTGGATTTTTTTAAAAACGTTTGCTGGTATAAATGCCAAATTGAGTAAGTACATACAATTGTTTCTACTGTTTCCCATAATACATGAATCAATTTGTATAAAACATCGGTATCATAAATTTCATAATAAATAACTGGTTTTTATATCTCTTATCATAATATACGATTTAATTACCTTATCTAAATCAGTTATTTTACTATTTAGTTTAAAATAAATTATAATATATACATCTCTAGTTATACAACAAAACATAACTAAGAAGCTTGATTATTATAATAAATGAGTTTTGGATTACGTAATTTGTTTTTTTCTATGTAAAATATTCAATATAAAATTTTATTCATACGACATTTTCTTACACTTATTTGGTATTTTATGAATAATTCAAAGGTATAAATATATATCAAAGTGACAACAAGGGAATTATGGAATTATTCGAAGAAAAAAGGGCCAGATTAATCTATGAACAGAATTTAACGTTAAGTAATATAGTTAATAAAGAATATGATAAAGGTGAGGGTAAAGAGTTTAAGCAACAATATAATTGTAAACTAAATGGTAAATTTCAAGAGATGTGTCATGAAATGAAGGTTGAAGACTTTAATAATAATAATAATAATAATAATAATAATAATAATAATAATAATAATAATAATAATAATAATAATAATACTACCAATAATATTAATCAGGAAATGAAGATTGTAATTTATAAAAAGGGGGATAAAAAGAATAAAAGAACAATTCAAGGGAACGAAATTAATAAATTTAATTTTGATATTTGTTATGGATGTCGTAATTATTATATTGCTGGTATTAATATGAAAATACGAATTGAATACAATGAAAAGAAGAAAAAGAAATGTAAAGAGAATAAAGTTTTGTTGAATCGTAGATTAAATAGGGATATTAAAGTTGAATGTTTTGTATGTGACTTAATTACAGTTTTTAAAGGTATTCTTAAAAAACCATTTGAGACAAAGAATGAATTAAATGAGGAAGGAGAAGAATTTGATAAAGATAAAAATAATCATTCACCACTGAATACATTACCAATGTTGAAAACCAATAATCAAAAGGAGGTAATTGATAAGGAAACGAAGAACAAAATTAAGAAGAACAAGAAAAAACGTAAAAATCAAAATGGATTAAGTGAACTTTTAGCTAATAAAAGGAAACGAGAGGAAACCGAGGCTGTGCAATTGAATAATATTAGTTCATTGAATTTTTTTACGTAAGCGGAAAGTTTTAATTAGCGCGGCGGAGAGGAAAAGTTTTTTTTTTTTTGATTTGAAATTTAAAATCATGGGGTATCCGGTTTTGTACGAGTTTTGAAGGGAAATCAACGTTTTTTTTTCTTTTTGTGCATTTTTTTTTTTAAAGTCATTTTTTTTAAAGTCATTTTTTTTTCTTTTTTTTTCTTTTTTTTTTTAGTTTCCTTTTTTTTAGCTTCCTTTTTTTTTTAGCTCCCTTTTTTTGTATTTTAAATTAATTGATGCGGTCGTTTCCACTTTGGTCCATTCAATTTAACTTGATATATAATAAATAAATAGGTAATTGAGTAAATAATACAATCAAATTGTAACACATTTTCGTTTTTAGTTTCAATTTGGTTTTCAGTTTGATACACCTTTTTTATCCTTCTTTTTTTTTTTTTTATTCATTCCTTTTATAAGCTTACTCATACCCTGTATTCAGGAATCATATATTATTTATTTAATATAGTATTATTTTATCATAAATACCTAATTACATACATATATTTATATCTAGATATATATATCTGTCGGTCGGTATATGTATAAAATATAGTTAATATCTATCATTCAATGGAGTTAGTTAAAAATACATATATTTAATATCATATAATCAATTTATTTATCAATTTAAATAATTACAATTATCAACTAGATTTCTTTTATTTTTATTTTATTTTTTTATTATATTTTCAACTTCGATATCAACTAATTGACCTATTAATTAGTAAATTTATTTTCTATTTATTTATTTATTTATTTATTTATTTATTTATTTATTTATTTATCACAAAAGCTTATTTCAACTTTTTATTTATTTATTATTTTTCATTGCATTTAACGATTTTTAACGATTACATTTGAAAAAAAAACATTTAGAAGATTCAACTGTTTTAATTATATTATACTATATTACATTATATTATAATATATTATATCAAATTATTTATTTATTTCTTTAGAAAAAATGTCACAAGCACAAAAAACTACTACTACTACTAATACTACTTCGGCTACTACTTCGGCTACTACTTCGGCTACTACTTCGGCTACTACGAATGAAGTTATAAATAAACCAATAAACAATAAAACAATTATAACTACTGCTTCCACTCCTGCAGCTAAAAAAATAATAACATCATCAAATCAACTTAATATACCAACATCTGCTTTTACACCAGTTAATGATTTACCATTAGAGATTAAAGAACCAATTAAAATAACAACTAGTAAAAAATGGTTCTTACCACCAAGACCAAAACCAGGTAGGAAACCATTATCTTCAAATGATATTGATATTTCAATGATTGATTCAAATCCTTCATCACCAATTACCACAATTTCAACAGATTTAAATAAATCAAGAATTTGTAAACCAGATATTCATAGTCATAACAATCATAATCATAATCATAATCATCATTATCGTCAAATTTCAACTGAAAAAAAATCTTTTTCATTCCCACCTGAAAGAAATCACTCAATTTCAAATTTACTACCAAATAATAATTCATCAATTGTTTCATCACCAAATGATAATTCAATTAATTCTTTATCACCGACAAAGTCAAATAATTCAAGTTGTATACCAACTCCTTCTCCAACACCAGATTCTTTATCTCCAAAATTAGATTCAAATACTCAAATTGTTCAAAAAAATAATAATTTATCAAATTCTCATTCACATTCAAATTTAAATTCTATTGTTAAAATTGAAAAGAAGAAAAGAAATATTAGTAAAACTAATGAAAAGAAAAAAATTAATTCTAATTCAACTAAACAAAATACAACAACAGCATCAAACACATCTAATTCTTCCTCTACTAATACAACTACTACTATTAATAATAAAATGATTGAAGTAGATTGTTCAATAATTCATAATCCAATGAAGACAGAAATACTTAAAATCAATGAAGAAAATTATTATTTAAAATTAGAAGTTATTAGATTAGTTTCAAATTTAAAAAATTTAAGGGATGAAATTCAACCAATTGTTGAGAAGAGAAAATCTAAATCCAAATCAAACAATAAAAAGGAAAAATCTAATTCAATTTCAAATCCAATAAATAACAAAACAAATAATTTAAAATCTAATAAACAATCCAAAAATTTAAATTCTAATTCAAATATATCACAAACGATTGAAATTAGAAAAGAATCAAAACAAAAACAACAAACTAGTTTAAAAAGTAAAACTAATAAAGATAATAAAAACATTATCAAAAATTCTAAATTAATTGATAATGTTAAGATTTCAAAAGATATTAAAAAATCAGAAGAGAAAAAAGATATCTATAAAAATAATTTAACTACAAATGTTGAGACAATTAAAGATATACCAAAAGTTAGTAAGAAGAGAACTCATGATGATGATATAAATGATTTAATTTTATCATTAATTGATTTAAGTCATTCACAACAAACTTCAGATTCGAAAATCAATACCGCCAATGAGAATGATAATAATGATACTAATGATAATTCTACAAATATAGTTAAGGATTCAATAGATAAGAACACAAATAATGATAATAAGATAATGATCAAGGATATAGATATAAAGAATAACAATGAAAAGCTGGATAAAATTATAGAGAATAAAAATAAAGTCAGATCAACCAATGAATTAGAAGTAAATAATAACAATAACAAATCTAAAACTAAAAGCAACAATATATCATTATCATTATCATCACATATCGAATCCCCTTCATTTTCTAATGAATTAGTTAGTAATGATCCATTTTTAGAATTATCATCAAAATCATTGATTGATAAACAAATATTATATGATGAAGATGATATTGATTTATTATCAACAGTTTCAACAACTCCAAGTACAATGTTTTCATTATCATTAAGTGCAACCAATGAAACGATTGATTCATTAAATGGTTCAACTAATTTAATTAATAATTTAGATAATATTGATGAATTACCACCATTTGAATTTTTAAATTTACCTGATGATAATGCAATATCTAATGGTAAATTACTTAATTATAATTTACCTAAAAATAATGATAACAATAAATTTCCATTACTAGATACATTTAGCATGATTGAAGAATCACTTAATAATAGTAATAATAATAGTATTAATGATAATAATGCCAATACCAATACTACTATTAATAGTAATAAGAATAAAATAGGAAGTTTAGAATTACTTAATATGGATGATAAGACATTTTCTGATGAATTACTTAATGATAACGTTAATAGTATGTATAATAATGATGTTGTTGATTTTGCAATGTCTGATGATGTTGATTTAGAATTTGAGAATTTTATTAATGGGAAAAACGGTACTGTTTAAGACTTAGATGGTAAGGATCTTAGATGAAATCGATCAAAAAAAATAAAAATAAAAATAAAAATAAAAAAAAACGAAACATAATGAAACAAAACGAAAATTTGAAACCACACTTAACTTCTTTTCATTTTTTTTTTTATTATTATTATTTAACATAAACTTACCCTTTATTGTCCTTTATAGAAACTATTTATAAAGTAATCTGCTACGAAAAACGAATGATAACTGTAGCTTTCTCAGATAGAAAGATAAATTTAGATAAATTCATGTAAAAACCAATTTCTGAAATTTCCCTTTTGGGACGGGCGTGCACAGCCAATTAATTATTTTAATTACTTAATTAATTAAATTTAATTTTGCAGGCACGTGTGGTTAATTTTAAGACGGCATGTAAATTGAAAGGTTACACAGTAATAATAACAATAATAGTTTTCATCATTTGATGATTTGATTGATAGAGTTATGTGTGTCTGTTTTTCAGTTAATTCAATTGAGACACTTTTTCAGTTAATAAGTAATTAAGCTATTAGTTATTTTTTTTCCTTTGATTTATTTTGGAATTAAGTGAGATCAAATTAATTCACTATTAGCAATATTAATTATATTAATATTATACAGCCCATAATTGAATTTATATATAATTAAATTAATTTAAAATCAAAAAATGAAATTTGGTAAATATTTAGCTGCTAGACAGCTTGAATTACCTGAATATTCATCACATTTTATTAATTATAAACAACTAAAAAAATTAATTAATGCATTAACTCAAGATGGTTCAACAACATTACAAGATAAGAAAGGTTCATTTTTTTTCAGATTAGAGAGAGAATTAGAGAAAGTTAATGAATTTTATTTAGAGAAAGAATCAGAATTAAGATTTAGATTAGATTTATTAATCCAAAAAAAGAATAAATCAATTAAAGAAGGTTTAATTTCAAAAAATTCAATTACATTTATTTCATTATATGATGGATTCAAAAAATTTTCAAAAGATTTAGATAGATTAGAACAATTTGTTGAACTAAATGAAACTGGTTTTACAAAAGTTTTAAAAAAATGGGATAAACGTTCAAAATCAAGTACGAAAGAATTATATTTAACAACTGCTGTTAATGTTCAACCAATTTTTCATAGAAATCAAATTGTTGAATTAAGTGATTTAGTTGCAAATAATTTAATGGAATTAGAAGCTTTAAGTGATGGTGATAAAAGTTTTATTAGATTTAAATCAAATAATGATGAAAATATGGAATTAGATGATTCAATTATACCCATAACTAATGACGAAATTAATGATAATAACGATAATAACACTAATAATAATAAAAATTATAATAATAACGAAATAAATCATCAATCTTTTGATAAAGATGATGATACTAACTATTCAGACCAAATTTACACAGATTTTTACGAAATTACATTACAAAATGCAAATTTACCAACAAAGGAACAACTGGTTAGACTAAAAGAATGGTCAAATCAAATTATTTCAAAATTAAATACAGATAAAAAAAAATTTACATTTTCGAAAGTTTTCATTTTATTAATTAGTAATTTACAAATTCCAAATGAATCAATTTTACAATTTTATGAATTTTTTAAAGAGTTTATTGATTTAAATTTTATTGACGATTTAAATGGTAGAACTTGTTTAATTGAAGCTTCAACTTGTAAAGAAGGTAGAAATGAAATTGTTAAAATTTGTTTAAATTCAAATATTGATCCATCAATTAAAGATATAACTGGTAGAACTTGTTTACATTACTTATGTGAAAATGGTAGAGATGATTTATTAATTTTAGTTTTAAATTATTTAAAAAATAACTTATCTGATAAATTAAATATTATAATAGATTTACAAGATAATGAGTCAACTTCTCCACTTTTATTAGCAATTATAAATAATCATGAATCAACTGTTAAAATTCTATTAGAATTTAATGCAAATGGATTCCCAAAACAAGATGATTCAAAACCAATGTATTTACCTTTAAATGTCGCTTGTAAATTTGGTAATTTAAAAATTGTTGAATTATTATTACATCAATATGGTAGTTCAGAACTTGCAAAACAAAATGGTTTATTAACAAATCCTTTCCAATGTAACGCAGAAGGTTTATTACCTTTGCATATTGTGGCATCATCTGAGAATTATAAATTAATTCCTTTATTATTAGAATATGGTGCAGATATTAATCAATTAGATAAATTGAATAAATGGTCTGCAATATTTTATTCTGTTTTTACAAATAATAAACAAATGACAAAAACTTTAATTGATTATGGAGCAGATTTTAATTTGAAAGATGAAGATGGTTATGATCCACTTTATTATGCAATTTGGGAAGGTAATATTTCTGTATTTAATATCTTATTAGATTCAATGAGGAATAAAAAATTAACCACTTCAAACTCACATTTAAATTCAGATCCAAATTCAAAAATATCAAATTCTGAAAATAAAGAAAATCAAAAAATTTTATTTAGTGATTCAATTTCATTAAAAGCTTCAGATCCAATGATTGATTTAAATAGTATTGATTTAATACCTGAATTGACATTACCACCACCAATTATACCATTAAGAAAATATGGTCATAATTTCTTAGAGAAAAAAATATTTTTAAAACTTTCATTTTATACAAATAGATATTCAATTAATTTAAATCCAAATACCTTTTTAACTTCAATTCCAGGTAGAATTACAATCAGTAATAATGATTTAATTCCAAGAAATATAATGCTTCCAGTTCTAGATAATGAAAAAATTATTACATTTCAATTAAATTCAATAGATGATGAGTTATTCGAAATTGATTTTGAATTATTCCCAACTTTTGGTACAAGATTATTAGCAAAAGCATCTTTAACTTCATCAATTCTAAAAGCTCAGTATCCTGGTTTAGGTGTTAAAAATGCAGGTGATATCGAATTACCTTTATTAGATGTTAGATTAAGAACGATTGGTTCATTAAGATTTAATTATGAAATGATTTATCCATATTCTGGTACACCATTAGAAATTTCAATGTATGATACTTATTGGAAACTTTCATCATCTTCAGATGAAGAGAAAAAGAAAGAAGAAGTTAAATTAATATCATTTGTTACAAGCTCTTCACTTAATGGTGAATATTATGGAATTCATATCTGTTTATTACATGATGGTACACCTGTTGTTTGCCCAAAATTTGAAATTACTGTTGTACCAAATGTTAATTTACCAGTTTCATTGTTTAATTATGATCAATTAGTTTCAGTTGTTTATAAAGATATCAATATTTTAAATTCTCTGAAAGAAAATTTAAAAAATTCAACTGAAGAAGAATTAAAATTAAATTTCCATAAAATTATTTCAAACATTTACTTACCATTAAATGAATTTTTGGAATTAGTTGATAGTAAAATTTCATTAAACTTAGAAATCTTTTACCCTTCAACA
The DNA here is from genome assembly GCA_030570135.1 of Pichia deserticola. Lineage (NCBI taxonomy): Eukaryota > Fungi > Ascomycota > Pichiomycetes > Pichiales > Pichiaceae > Pichia > Pichia deserticola. The sequence continues at coordinate 73,566 of JAJLVB010000002.1, read as the reverse complement.
TATGAATTAGAGAATTTTGACTTAAAGGAATTTGCCTTTATATCAAATAGTCACAACAATAATATTTCTGATAAATCAATCCCATCAGGTAATAATTTAAATAATTTTATTGATTTAATCTTAACTGATATTTTTACACATGTTAGAAAATTAAGAAATGATCATTCCTCAACTTCAACAAGACAAATTGTTTTATCATCCAATAATCCTTATGTTTGTACAATTTTAAATTGGAAGCAACCTAATTATCCTGTATTTTATAATTTAAATGGTATTAAATATGATAAAAAACTAAAAGAATTTTTTGAATGTACATGTAATGGATTACTAAAAAAGAATGATAATTTTGAAAAAATCGAGAAAAATAACCAAGTTGAAAAAAATAAAATATCAATCGATAATATTGATTCAATTAATAAAGATTCTACAGAATATATAAATTCTTTAGATTATGATGATAAGTTAACGAGATCTATTAAACTTGCAATTAATTATGCATGTGCAAATAATTTACTTGGTATAACAGTTCCTGAAAGAATATTAAATTTGTCTCCTGAAGTTGTTAAATCTATCAGATCAAAAGGATTAATCTTAGTTGCTTCAAAGGATGATACTGATGAACACTTATTAAATGGTTTCCAAAATTATCCTAATAATTCAATTAATGATGATAATAAGATTGAGATAGATGAAGAAGATGAGATTGGTGAAGGTAAAATAACTAGTGATAATTATAATGATTATGATGAAGACCTTAGAAATTTGGAAAAAGATGGTGATATTAAAGCTAATGGATTACGCTTCAAAGATATACTTACATTCAAAGATGCAATTGAAGTTTAATAGAATAGTATATTGTTTTCATTAGATTTAACAGTAGTATATTTAAATTTTTTTATAGTTAGATTCTTTTATAAGAAGTACATGTATGTATATACTCAATTGACGACATTGTAAAATTTAAAATTTAAAAAACAGTTTTATTTGCTCACTCCGAGATTACAAAGATCGGGGAAAACTTTAATAATATAATACTATGTTAACATTAAAATGATGTTAACTGTTGTCTTAGAATATATAATAATACATGAAAACAGTACTTGAAAATAGAAATAACTTAATACACCGGGAAAATATTCAACTTTGAGGCAATTTTACCCAAAATTTTTTTGATAATAGATTCTTATCAAAACTATAATCTTTAGGAAGCTGTTAGAAAATTTTATCAACAGGGCTAAAGAAAATAGAATCTATATTTGATTATAGATTATAAGGGTTTACAGTTTACTTAAATGATTATAGAATACCACATGTACCGCTTGACTAGACATTTGGGGACTGTGTACAAAGTTAAAATCATGTAAGATAATAATGCTCAACTGCCTCTTTGGGAAGGTGGACACGTTATTAAAAGATAATTGAATTTCTGTTAATGTGTCAAATAGGATGATATGTCGTACGTTTAATTTCAATCTTTATTGTCCGATTTCCACCCATATTTTTTGTAGTTTAATTCATGTTATTGATTGATATTTACTAGCCTTGAAAATTATATGTAGCATTTAGTGCAGGGGGGAGATAAAATAGCTATAGTAGGCAGGTACTTTTATTTACTTATCAAATGTACACTCAACCTTCCTATTTAGGAAGGTTGAAGCTGTTACTATATCTTCTTGTATTATTTATTTGTTTAAACAGATTTGATTTTTACTATTTAGTTATAGCATTTATTACACTATATTAGTTATCTATAATAGAAGTTTTTCATTAATTTGATTAGAGCTATCTATGAAATAAATAATTTTTGTTCATCTATAAATAATCATCATAATCCTTTTTTTTTTAATCCATTTCAACTCATCATTTCAAATTATTGATATATATTTAAGACATTTATTTTATCTTTCTCAATATCTAACAAACAATAAAGTTATAAAAAACACTAAAAAACACACTATAAAACAAACTAATAAAATGTCTAACGATTCACACGTTTTCCAAAAAGTTATTTCTGAAAAAGCACCAATTTTAGAAAAAGCAGATGGTATGTACATCACTGTTAAAGATCCAAAGACTGGTGAAGAAAAAGTCATTATTGATGCTATGACCGGTGCAGCTGTTGGTTCTTTAGGTCATCAAGATCCTGATATTGTTGAAGCAATGTGTGATGCTGCTAAAACTTCAAATTATGCATTTGGTTACTACTTAGGTAATCATGCTTCTGAAGATTTATCTTCATTTATTATTGATCATTCACCAAAAGGTCACTTTGATTCCTGTTTATGGGTTGGTTCAGGTTCCGAAGCTAATGAAAATGCAATGAAAATTGTTAAACAATATCATTTAGAAAGAAATGATCCAAAGAGATATAGATTTATTTCAAGATATAACTCATATCATGGTTTCACTATTGGTGCATTATCAATTGGTGATGGTATTAGAAAAGTTGATTTCAAAGATATTCTTTTATCTGATGCTCAAACTCCAAAAGTTTCTGCATGTTATCCATATAGAGGTATTAAAGAGGGTATGACTGAAGAAGATTATACTAAACAATTATTAGAAGAGTTAGAACAAAAATTCATTGAATGTGATCCATCAACTGTTGGTGCATGTTTCTTCGAAACTGTTGGTGGTTCATCATTTGGTACTGTTCCACCACCAAAAGGTTATTTAGATGGTGCTAAAGCTATTTGTGAAAAATACGGTGCTTTATTCTGTCTTGATGAAGTTATGGTTGGTTTAGGTAGAAATGGTAAATACCATTGTTATGAATCTTTTATGAAGGAAGGTAATGGTCCAGATATTATGACTATTGGTAAAACTATTGGTTCTGGTTATGTTACATTAGCTGGTGTTCTTATTTCACCAAAGGTTAAAAATGCTATTGTTGCTGGTTCAAACCAAGCAAATGGTGCTCAAACTTATCACTGTCATGAATTTAACTGTAAAGTTGGTTTAGCTGTTCAAAAAAAACTTTTTGCTAATAACTACTTCGAAAAAGGTGCTAAAGTTGGTAGATACATGATGCAACAAATTGCTGAAAAGACTAAAAATTCCAGAGTTGTTGGTGATATCAGAGGTTTACCATTATTTTTCTCAATTGAATTTTGTGATCCAAAAACTAAAGAACATCTTGAACCACAATTTGGTTTTGCTTATAAAATTCAAGATAAATGTCTTGCAAATGGTATTACTTCTATGGCATTCCAAGGTACTGTTGGTTCTATTACAGATAAGGATGGTAATATTATCGCATTAGGTGATCATATCAGTTTGGCTCCAGCTTATATTATCACTGAAAAGGAAGCTGATATCATTGTTGATGCTTTTGTTAAATCTGTTGAAGAAGTTGAAAAAGAATATTTTGAAACTCATTAATCATAGACTTTATTAATATTATATAGAATATTAAATTTAAAACAGTTTTTCTTTGTATATTTATTAATAAAATTAAAAAAAACATAAATTATATGAAAAACATAATGTAAAGTTGTTGATAAATGTAACCTGTACATCAATATCAACTTGCGTGTAGGATAAATGACTTTCCGATGACTCAGTTGGAGTAAAAAACAAAATCGATGTTATGAATAAAATCCATTGGGTTCTTTCTGTTAAAATACTCACTTCATGAGTGTTGTTAGTACTCTTAACTAATAAGCAAAAGTGTCGACTTTCTTGTAAATATGTGAAAAATTTCACATATTTTACATTTATTCTTGTATATACATTAACTTGTAAATACATTAACTTGTAAATACATATCTTTTGTATAGTTTAATTTAATAAGTGAAGAATATCTTTTTTATATTCGCACAACTTAACTGCTTAATTACTACTTTGAAAACTTTCTACCAAAATTCTCGGTGATCGGTGTTTAGTGTAGAAATTTTATATATAGGGATGGAGAGTGAATGGGGTAGTAGAGTCTTTGTGCAAGAAATATATGTATATTGTAGAATTTTACATTCTTCATTGTTTTTACTACACACATTAAAGTTTAAATCTTCCTTCTTTTGTTTCTCTTCACAAGTAAGCATAAGGTATACAGATAAAGAAACCAACTCCTAATTACGGAACATTATGACCAATAATAAAAAACCTGAATATATACCTGCCATTACTGGTAATATAGTTTATAAGGATCCTTTGTTCACGATGCCAGCCATTTTGCAGCCTTATAAAGTTGGAATATTATCATATTCTGCTTCTATACTTTCAACAACTGCAGGCTATCCATTGGATTCAATAAAAACAAGAATGCAAACGCATTCTTATAATGGTGCATTCGATTGTTTAACAACTACAGTTAGAAACGAAGGTATACGAGGTTTATTTAGAGGTATGATTGCACCATTAATATCAACAGCAATGTCAAGATCAATGACAGTTGCAATTTATACATATTCTAAGCCTTATGTGGCTAATTTTATTCCCGAATTTGAATGTAACTATATTCAGGATCCTCAAACTAAAAGATTTATTCAAAATTACCCAGTTTCTTTCTTCTCTGGTATTATTGCTGGTGCAGCAATTTCATTATTTGCCTGCCCATTTGAATTAACTAAAATTTTTCAACAAATTGTTATTGTTGTTAATAAAGATACTAAACTTAATTTAAATGCAACTGTTTTACCAACAAAAGTTTTTGATGTTGCACGTAATATTGTTAAATATGAAGGTTGGCTTGGTCTTTATTCAGGTTATAGATATCATATTGTAAGAGATGCACTTAGTTCTGGTTTTTTTTATAGTGTTTATGAAACCATGAAACTTCAATTACAATTAAAAAATAAAGAAAGTGATTTTTTCAGTGAATCAATGAAACCAAAAATTGATGCACTTTGTGTTCCATTATCTGGTGCACTTTCTGGATGTATGGCATGGGGTACAATTTATCCATTAGATACAATTAAATCAAGATATCAAAGAGATATTTTAGGTAATATTATAAGACAAAAATTGGGATTGTCAAAATTACCAATAACTCCCACAAAATTAACATTCCCAACAAGGGAAATGTATAGAGGATTTGCACCATCAATAACTAGATCAGTTTGTGTCACTATGATTTTCTTTTCTGCATTTGAATATCTCATGAAGAGCATTGCTTAGATATCACTATAATAAAACAATCAACATTTAATTACATTTATCATTTTAGAATTTTAGATTTTTACTATATATATATATTACTTAATTTTGTACTAATATATTCATTCTTTCAATCATATCAATAACTTATTTATATTTAGCTCATTTTTTTTACTTTGGATTTATCAATAGAACATGCAGTTACCCTTATATATATTTATATATAATATAGTTAATAATTTTAATAAAATAGTAGTAATAAACAAATCATTTTTTATGTTTTTTACTACTTTTCAAAGATTCTTCTTCAATTTTTCTTTTTAATAAATTTTTCAAAAACTTATCATCATCAATCACAGAAACAGTTTGATCGTTCTTTGGAGGAAATTTACCATTGATAATATCTTTCAAACAGCTTACTTCATCAAATAAAACTATATTAGATAAATCTTTTCTACTGAAATCTTGATAAATTTTTGGAAGTTTGTATGTTCCATCCACAATATAAGATGGATATTCGTTTATCCTTTCTTGTGTAATAGCTTTTATATTTTCAACAGTTTCTGCTGTAATGGCATTTTTATTCTCTAATAATTGATGACACTTTAATATGCTTCTATTAACAAATGCACTTAGATCCATTGATGGCTTTCTTTCAATACTTCTTACAATTTTTTTAAACCATTTTTGGTCAGATTCAGCTGCTTTTATAATAGATGTAATTATTAAAACCAACAATATTAATTCAGGTATTATTTCCCCATTACTATAAATTTCATATTTTTCACTTATTATGCCAAATTCCATTTCAGGAGTTAAATTTTCTTCTAAATATTCCGATTCTTCAATAGTTTCAAATAAAAATTCAATTAGCTTTTCAATTTGTACTTCCTTAAGAAAATGAAGTTTTTTTCCCAATATTTTTTCAAATGCTTTTCTAATAGTAAATTTTGATATGTCTGCAAATTCAAATTTTGATGAAGGTAGTTCAACATAGCCATATTTACGTAATATTTCAGAGTTTGGTAACTCACCATATATATTGAAAATTTGTTCACCCTTTTTGATTGGTTTATCTGCAATCATGACAAGTTTTGTTGCTTCGTACTTAAGTGTTGCATTTACTAAAGATGTATTTGAATTAAGTGTGTCAGCAAGAGGAACCATTGATTTTAAATAAGAATCACCTGAAACAGGATCATCAATAAAATCAACATCATCTTCAATAATTTCTTCATTTCCACTTTCATCAACTACTTTTTCAATTTCTTCGGATTTTGACTTATGATATTTATAACCATGATCATGATCATGATCATGTTCATGTTCATGTTCATGTTGGTGTTCGTGTTCCGCAATTTCATTGATCTCTTCATTCCTTTTATTATTATTTTCATCACTGTCATCGCTATCACTATTAGCATCACTGTCATCGCTATCACTATTAGCATCACTGTCATCAATATCATCATCCTCCAAGATATCATCAACATCAAATGAATAACTCATTATCAAACTTGCAACAATATGAAATTTTTCCAAGGTTAAAAAATCAGCTAACTCTTTGCAATTTAAACGATTTGGAATTATATCAGAAACTAATAAAGAATACATTTCTTCTGCAGCAGCTTTACCAATTCTTTGTAAAACACCAGAAGGTTTCAAGTATTGCAATTCTTCATCTTTCCAAAACATTAAACTATTATAATCTTCAGTTTTGAATGGTAATACGTTAAAATAATGAATAAATCTAGATTTGTCACCTAAATACCACTCATAAGCTACACAAATAATTAAGGCTTGCCATTGATTCAATGATTTTAAGATATTTTTATTGTCTTTATTAAGAGATGAGATTGCTGCTGTATTTATATTGAGAATTGTATCTCTTGATAATTCAAATAAAACTTCATTTGATGAAATATCTTCAGTTGCGATTAAACCACGACCTTGACCTTTGTTTCTAAGATCTACAACTTCAAATTTAGGTGAAACAGTTGTAAAATTGTCCTTTACCCAATCTACAAATCGATTGGTATTTTCTTCAAACATTCTTTGTTTGTTAAATGTAGGATAAATTGTGATAAGTTGAATAATAGTCAAGTCTAACATAGATTGAAAATAGAAATAAAATTAAAAAATTGAAAAATTGAAAAATAAAAAAATAAAAACTTTTCATGGCTGTGCAATCTGTTTACGTAACACAAACACAGATAAAAATGAATTTCTTCTCGAATTTTCTAATCTACAACTAAAATTCAAATAGAATGGCGAGGTTTCGATACTGTGAGGATTACGAGCAAATCATATAAAAGTATAAAGATCCCAGTTATTAAGATGCTCAGCTCCAAATTGATTTAGGGTGATGGACATTTGGCTGATACCGTTTTTCTCTTTTTATTCTTATATTCAGAACACTAAATAATAATTAAATCAATTCATAGTAATACACAATGTCCGCAGAAGAATTCAAACAAAAAGGTAATGATGCATTCCGTGAAAAGAAATTTCCAGAAGCAATAGAATTTTTCACAGAAGCAATCAAGGCTTCAGAAACCCCAAATCATGTTTTATATTCAAACAGATCAGCTTGTTATGCCTCTCTACACAAATACAATGAAGCTTTACAAGATGCTAAAGAATGTGTTAAAATTAACCCAACTTGGGCTAAAGGTTATAATAGAGTTGGTGCAGCTGAATTTGGTTTATCAAATTACGATGATGCAATTACTGCATATAATAAAGCGTTAGAATTAGATCCATCCAATGCAATGGCAAAAGAAGGTATTGCAGCAGCAGATGATGCTAAAAAGAGCTTACCAGATGCAGGTGTCAGTGATATGTTTGCTAAATTCACTGATCCTCAATTAATTAATAAACTTAAGGTTAATCCAAAAACTGCTGATTTAATGAAAGATCCTTCATTAGTAGAAAAAGTTAGAAAGATGCAAACTAATCCACAATCAGTTGCAGCAGATATGATGTCCGATCCAAGATTAATGACTGTTGTTACAACTATTTTAGGCATTGATTTATCACAACCTCCAAATGGCGGTGCTGGTAATGTTTCAACTCCACAAGATGAAGATATTAAAATGGAAGATGCTACCCCAACTGAAAAATCCGAACCAACTCCAACTACAAAGGCTCCAGAGCCAAAACCTGAATCAACTCCGAAACCAACACAAGAAGCTAAGGAAGTTCCATCGGAAAAAGAAGAAGCTGATAAATATAAAGCAGAAGCAAACAAATTATACAAAGCTAAAAAGTTTGATGATGCAATTGCATTATATAATAAAGCATGGGAAACTTTTAAGGATATTACATATTTAAATAACAGAGCAGCAGCAGAATTTGAAAAAGGCGACTACGACGTTGCAATTAAAACATGTGAAGAAGCAATTGAAGAAGGTAGAAATATGAGAACTGATTATAAATTAATTGCAAAATCATTTGCAAGAATAGGTAATTGTTATCTTAAGAAGGACGATTTGAAAACAGCAATTTCATATTTTGAGAAATCATTGACTGAACATAGAACTGCTGATACTTTAAATAAATTAAGAAATACTGAACAAGAATTAAAGAAGAGAGAATCTGAAGCTTATATTGATAAAGATAAAGCTGAAGCTGCAAGACTTGAAGGTAAAGAATATTTTTCAAAAGGTGATTGGCCAAATGCTGTCAAAGCTTATACTGAAATGATCAAGAGAGATCCAAGTGATGTAAGGGGTTATTCGAATAGAGCTGCTGCTTTAGCAAAATTAATGTCATTCCCAGATGCAATCAGAGATTGTGATCAAGCAATTAAGATTGATCCAACCTTTATTAGATCTTATATTAGAAAAGCAACTGCACAAATGGCAATGAAAGAATATAAAGGTTGTATTGATACCTTAAATGATGCTAAAGATGTTGAAACTAAGAATGGTAATAATCCAACACAATTAAGAGAAATTGAACAATTATTACAAAAGGCATTAAGTCAAAGATTTGCACCACTTGAAGGTGAAACATATGAGCAATCAGTTGCTAGATTCCAAAAAGATCCTGAAGTTGTTGAAATTTTACAAGATCCTGTTATGAATACAATTTTACAACAAGCTCAAGGTAACCCAGCTGCATTACAAGAACATATGAAGAACCCAGAAGTTTATAAGAAGATCCTCATATTAATGGCTGCTGGTATTATTAGAACTCGTTAAAAGCTGTTTAAAAGATTATATAATTTATAAACTAAATATGTTATATTTTATATTTTATATTTTATATATAATTTTGTGTGTATCTTTGTAATCAATTTGATCATGTTAATTTCCGAAATTGCTTAGCCCAATTTTCCGCACAACCAATTATTGCGTGGCAATGTTGATTTTTATGACTTATTTTTCTATTTTGATAGTAGTGATGCTATTGTTTATGTTTTGCACTCATTTTGGCTGTAGATATTATAGCAATTAGAGTAGTGTTATAAGATCAAGATACATACACTGATACTAAACTATGGATCAACAACAGCAACAACAGCAACAACAGCAACAACAACAACAAGAGCAACAAAATCACGGTCACCATCATCACCGTCATCACAATGAATCACAAAAGGAATCTAATAGAATTGGTAAATATCAAATTGTTAAAACTTTAGGTGAAGGTTCTTTTGGTAAAGTTAAATTGGCATATCATACAACAACTGGTCAAAGAGTTGCATTGAAAATTATTAATAGGAAAACTTTAGCAAAATCAGATATGCAAGGTAGAGTTGAACGTGAAATTTCATATTTACGTTTACTTAATCATCCACATATTATCAAATTATATGATGTTATTAAATCTAAGGAAGAAATTATAATGGTTATTGAATATGCTGGTAAGGAATTATTTGAATATATTGTTCAAAATGGACGTATGAAGGATGATCAAGCTAGAAGATTTTTTCAACAAATAATTGCAGCAGTTGATTATTGTCATAGTCATAAAATTGTTCATCGTGACTTAAAACCTGAAAATTTATTACTTGATGATCAATTAAATATTAAAATTGCTGATTTTGGATTATCAAATATTATGAGTGATGGTAATTTTTTGAAAACAAGTTGTGGATCACCAAATTATGCAGCACCTGAAGTTATATCAGGTAAATTATATGCAGGACCTGAAGTTGATGTTTGGTCATGCGGTGTTATTTTATATGTTATGTTATGCGGTAGATTACCATTTGATGATGAAAGTATACCTGCATTGTTTAAAAAAATTAGTAATGGTGTTTATACATTACCACATGATTTATCACCAGGTGCCAAAAACTTATTAACTAGAATGTTAGTTGTTAATCCATTAAATAGAATTACAATTCATGAGATTATGGAAGATGAATGGTTTAAGGTCGGTTTACCTGAATATTTAAAATGTTCATCTTTGATTCAAAATAAAGTTTTAACAACAGATGATATTGATGATGATGTCGTATTTGCACTCTCATCAACAATGGGTTATAGTAAAGAAGAAATTATTGAAGCAATTAAGATTGGTAAAACTCCTGAAACAGAAGAAATTTTAGATAGTTATGAGTTAATGAGTAAAAATTCAGGATTAGTTGATTCTTTAAAGAAAGAGCGTTTAGAAAATCAACAAATCAACAATCAGGAACAAGAACAACAACTACAGTTTCAACAACAACAGCAACAACAACAACAGCAACAACAAATAAACAATCAAGCACAAGAAAAAGCACGAGAACAACAAAAACCAAATGAAAGTGAGTGGCGAACAGCTGCTGGAGTTGAAGGTCAACAGCAAGTTTTAAATGGTACTCCTAATTCAACAATTGCTATATTACCATCATCATTACCACAAATTCACAAGGCATATATGTTACAATCATATCCTGAATTAGCTAATGTTCAACCTGTTATACCGAAAAAATCTAAAACTAGATGGCATTTTGGTATTAGATCAAGATCATATCCACTTGATGTTATGGGTGAAATTTATCGTGCGTTGAAAAATCTTGGAGCTGAATGGCAAAGACCAAGTGAAGAAGAATTATGGACAATTAAAGTCAGATGGAGATATGCACCAAAAGAGGCAAATAATGAAAATTATAATATACCTGATATGATGAAAATGCAAATTCAATTGTTTCAATTAGAACCAAATAATTATTTAGTAGATTTTAAGTTTGATGGTTGGGAAAGTAAAAATGATAACAACAGCAACAACAACAATAATAATACAAGTACAAATAGCAGTACTACTGATGAAGAACTTGTATCATCATTTAGTGCATATCCATTCCTTCATCTGTCTACCAGATTGATTATGGAATTAGCTGTAAATAGTCAGGGTCAATGATTAATTACGTTTTTTTTATAATTACCCAATGACATTTATTATATTACTTAATTATTTAACTATTATTTATTTATAGTTCATAGTTTAAAGTTTAAAGTTTAAAGTTTATAGTTTTAACAATTAAATATATAAAATCAGCCGTGTGTTGTGAAGTGTAAAACATTTTTACTTTTCACACACTAAATGACTTTTTTAAGGGGAGCACAGAACTTTCAATATATGGCGGCGCTGGCTATAATTGTCATCAGGCCTTTGCATTTTCTCTCTTTTTTGGTACATTCTTCTTTGTCTCGTTTTGCATCTAAGTTTATTTGTTTACTATCTTTATATATACATTTAGTCACATATCTTATTCACATACAATACTTCTATATTTACATTCACTCATTGCAACACATACATACACACACATACAGTAAACACATATATATATATATAAATATACTCAATATTTTCAAACACAATGAGTAAAAATATTGCTGAGGATTATTTTACAATGACACATACTCCAAGGGATGGTGCACTAAGTCCAACAGCATCTATATCTAATAATCCATTACATTTATCATTATCATGGGGTAATACACCAGAAAGTCCTGGACTAACAAAAGTTAAATCTCATACGGGAACAATAAGTTTTAAAAATACAGCAGTTTCAAAAGCTCAATCAGATAATAAAATTTATTCTTATCATAAAGTTCATTTAACAGTACCTGTACCTGATAAATTAAAACCAATTACACCTGAAGAAGTTTTAATGACTATAACAGGTAAATGTATTAATTGTTCTAATAAAGGAATTTCATCATGTAATCATTTAACAGTTGATACTAATTCAAATTTATTTAAATCGCCTATTAGAAATAAAAGTGAAATTAAATTAAAATCAATTTTATCAAAACGTGGGAATAAAGAAACTTCAATTGATAATCATTTTTCAAATTCAGTTAGTTTTGATACTATTAATCTTAAATTTTCAGATGATTTAAATAATTATCCTTTAAGTTCATTTAGTGATGATGATGATGGTTATGGTGATGATGATGGTGAAAGTTTTGATAATAACAACAATACATTAAAATTATCACCAGTTAGAAAAAATTTATTAGCTAATCCATTTGATGAAATTAATCGTGGTAGATCAAAAATTGGAACTTCAATTAATACTAGAACATCATCAAGATCTCCAAGTCGAAGTTTAAGTCCAAGGGCAAGATCTCCATTACCACCACAATTTGATATGGTTACTGAAAAGGAAGAAACTATGAAAAACTTTTTCAGTTTAAAATACCCAACAAGTCCAATTATTACTCATGATGCATGTACATTAACTAGAACTCATAAATTATTTGATGATATGTATGCAGGTAGATTAAAATCTGTTGAACCAAAATTAAATAATAGAGTTGTAATGTGTTATATAAGTGGTAGAAAACATACATGGGTTGGAATTGATTGGGCAACAAATGAATTATTAGAAGATGGTGATTCATTAGTTATAGTTGCATCAATTAAAAATCCAGGTCGTTCATTATCAAGATTTCAAAGAAGAAATAGTGGAATAATTCCTGTTGCTAATAATATATCTGAAAATGTAATTAGAAATTCACCAGAGTATGCACAAAATGTTACAAACAATATAATGAAATATGTTTTATCACTTATAAATCCAGATAGAGTTATTAAAATTACAGTTGAATTAGCGATTGGTTCAACAAAGGATGTTTTTCAAGATATGTTTGAATTATATCAACCATCACTGGTTATAATTGGTGCAAAGCCAGGTAGAGCAGCTCCAACTAAATCATGGGCAACTAAAAGGTTAAGTGATAGAATTGTTAAATCATCTCCTGTTCCAACAATTATTATATCACCAATAAATATGGGATTATTTGAGAAGAAATTATTTAAAACATTAGATAAAAGAATGGAATATCTTAAAGCTAATAAACCAAATACATATCATCAAAATGATGAACTTTTACATGAATTAGATAATGTTGGAGTTTATAGTTTAGAAGATCAACGTGAATATATTAGACAATCAGCTTCAAATGATGATTATATTCTGAAGGAATTAGATAATCTTATTAAAAATAAAAAAAAACAAATTGAAAATAAAGATACTAATAATGATTCAAGTGATGCAAGTGATTATGATAATTTAGCATATGCTGATGATGAAAAAGATTTAAGTGATGATGTTGAAAGTGATAGTAGTCGTGATGATAGTAGTGATAATTTAATTAAAAAGAAGAAAAAAGATGAATCAGATAGTTTATTAGATGATGCATCTGTTGATTCAACTAATCCTCCAGCTTTTGTTGTAACAAATGATAATTCTGCATCATTTAAATTAAAAAGATTAGAACTAGAAACTCAAGTTGTAATTTATAAAGAAATTTCGAAATTAGAATCTGAGCCATTAACGAAAGATTCATTTAAGCATCTTTTAACAGTTGTTTCTGATGCAGCTCATAAATATGGTGTTCAATTAGCAGAATCTGCTAAATTAGGTGGTGAGGAATCTAAATTAGTTCGTACATTAACTGGTGCACCTGAACAAATAGAAAGGAGGAAAAGTATGATCAGTGAAGCAATTGAGAATGATGATTTTAATGAGAAATTAAAGAAATTTAGACAACAAAAGAAACTTGAACAACAACAAAAGGGGAATAAAAGTAGTGGTGGCATTCTTAATAGCAATAAAAATAAAACTCCAAAGATTAATATTGAAGCACCTAAAATTTCAAGAATCTCATCATCAGGAATTAAGACCACTAAAAGTCCTACATCATCAATTATTTCAAGTGCTGGATCATTGAGTTCTACTAAAAGTAATGCATCAATCAATGGTAATTTGAACAAAGCAAAGACTTTAGAGAAACAAAAGAAGAAGAAGAAAGGTGGGTTCTTTGGTAGTTTATTCGGTAAGAAGTAGTTGATTAATAAGTTAATTTTAATAAATAGATTTATAGAGACGTAAATTGATGATATCTTATTTGATTAATTTAGCGAGAGCTCACCATGAATTTTCTCAATTTATGAGGGGCATGTTTATTTTCTTGTAATAAATAAATTTCTTGATTATTTCCAAGAAAGATTACTGGATAGAAATAAATAAATAAATATATATATATATATACATACATACATTCATATATATATTCATATGAAACCATACATTATATTATTTTATAAAAGGAAGTAAAGGTTTCTAGTTTATATAATGCAAGAGATATTCAATTATGAAGATGTGTTTTATTGTTGTGGACTTTGCAGAAATTTTGATAATATATATGGTTATTTCAAATGGAACATATCAAGAATAATTAATTATATAACGGATTATAGCAATTATTATGAAATTAAAATATCAATAATTGGTATGAAAAATTCTGGAAAGAGTACATTAGTTAAAAGAATTGAAAAATTTTCATATGATGAAAATATTGAAGATAATAATAATAATATTAGAAATTATAATGAAGATACTATACCAACACTTAAAATGAAAAGTTATAATATTTTATTTAATAACAGATATCAAATAATTAGTAAAGATACTACTAATAATAATAGAACCGAAGAAAGGAATGATAATGAACCAATTAATGATAGATCTGAAGAGAACAACGAAGATAATAATATTATAGGCTTTGATATATTAAGTAATTATATAAAATCAATGAAAAATAGTAATAATGATGACCCTAATTATAAAATTAAAAGCATTAAAAGTGCAAAAAGTGTTAAAAGTATTAATAGTATGAAAAGTAACAAAACAGCTTATAACGAAAACTCACCATTGTTGAGCCATAATTTGAATGAAGAAGGACACGAAGAAGAAGAACTATCAAAAAATAAAATTACTAATAATGAGAAGATTATAGTTAAAATATCTGATTTAAGTGGTCAAATGAGATATTCTAATTTATGGAAAGAACAAATGTTAAGTAAAAAGAGTGATTGTATAATATATGTCATTGATTTGAGTGATACATTAACATTAAATGAAAGTAGAAATAAACTATGGGAATTATTAAAATTTAATAATTCCAATGACAGATTACCATTTTTAATCATTGGAAATAAATCGGATTTAGTGGATTGGAATAATTTTTTTACTTACAATATTAGAAATATTACAACCATTTCGGAAGATACAAAGACTAATAATAATTTCGATAGGAATGGTAGTGTTAATAGTAAAAACAATGTAATTGATACCAAAAGAAAAAAGAAGAATTCCAAAATTTTATTCGATAACAGTAAGTGGAATAATAAACAACAGCGTGTTATGAAATGGATTGGAATTTCAATCAGCCAAGGAGGAGATGATATTATTACATTAAATGATGGACTAATTTCAACTATATTATATTTTGAACTTGCTGTTTTTATCATGTCCTTAAAGCAAGGAAATGGTGAAGAAAACGGTGAAGATCAAGAAATCAACAATGTAATTGAATGGGCTCTCGGAGGGAATTCAGGTTTTTAGGTTTTTATTATGTGAAAATAAACCGAGCGAGAATTTTCAGCTTTTTTCTTTTTAAATGAAAGAGAGAGAGAGGGCAGTGTTCTTGACCTGTTTTCAATTTTGATTGTTATTTAAATGTAGGCTTATGCTCTTGTCTCTTTTTTTTTTTTGACAGCTTTAAAACAACACTAAATAGTATAATATCATTTAATTATCTGGTTGTAAATTGGGAAAAATACTCAATTGTTTGATTTGATTTTCCTTTATTTGCAACATGGATTTGGGAAATAAATTGTGGGATACTTGGCAGAATCAATTATCAGGTTCAAAAGATTCTGCTGAGAAGAAAGACAGGAATAATAGTAATAAAGTTAAAAATAAGAATAAAAATACTAAAAAATCAAAATCAAATTCATTTTTTATGAGTCATTCAAATTCAACATCAGCCAATATGGATAAAACAAATTCTACAAATGTTAAAATGAGCAGATCAAAATCGGCATCAGATCCAGTTAATGATAATAATAATAATAATAATACTTATACAACAACAACCTCAACTTCTATTGGTAGTAGTTATGCAGATAAATTTATGGAACGAATAATTTCAATGGCAATTCCAACTATAACAACTTCAAGTAAACGTAAACTAGATGTTGGACTTAAAAGAATTGAAATGCAAAAATCAAGACCACAATTAAGTATTCAAACTATGTCTAGAAATTCAATTTTATTATTACAAAGATTATCAATTCCTTTTGAATTAATTGATGTAATAATTAATTTTATTAATTGGAAAAATCCAATTGTAACAATTACAATTATGTTATTTTTATCATTATGTATTTTAAAACCTATTAATTTATTAACATTACCATTATTTTATATTTGCTTTGAAATTATAATACCAGCTTATATGATTCAAAATCCAAATATTGATGAAAGCATAGATTCTTGGGAGGATGAATTACCAAAACCAGTTAATGAATTTTCAAGGGAATTTTTACTTAATGTAACTGATTTACAAAATCATATGTTATTATATGTAAACTTATGGGATTTTATTAATAATTGGTGTTGGAAATTATTTTATTTTAGGGATGAAGTTTTAACATGGTTTATTTTTATTAGTTTATTATCAGTTGGTTTATTTTTTGAGATATTTGGTACTTCAATATTCAATTTTTGTTACCCATTTTTAAAATTTTTAATTGTTATCCTTTCTTGGTTAGTTATAATTGCATTACATCCAAAATATAGAATTAAAATATTAGAAATTTTTTACAGTGAAGAATTAAGATTAAAAACAATGAGTTTAATAAATTATTATGAATCAAAAGTAATTAATGATATGGATTTAAAAACAGATCAAATGGAAATTAGACAAATTGAAATTTTTGAACTACAATATTATAATGATGATTTAAATATTTGGCAATTTGCTTGTTTTTCAAAAGATATTTACCCTCCTAATAGTCATATTCGTTTAAATAGTTTACCAATTGATGGTACATTAACAATGGAAAGTATTGTACCCCCTAATGGTTGGAAATTTATTAATTCATCTGATTTATTACATGATTCTTTTGATGATTTTAATTATCTTAATGATAATTCCAATAATAGTGATATAAATAATAATAATAATAATAATAATAATAATAATAATAATAATAATAATAATAATAATAATAATAATAATAATAATAATAATAATAATAATAATAATAATAATAATAATAATAATAATAATAAAAAGAACAGTAATGGAAATAACAATAATAATGATAATAATAATAATAATAATAAAGGTAATGATACTGAAGAGAAAAATAAATCTAAAACCAGTGACAATAATACTAATAATGGTAATAAGTTTACTATCAATACATCAACTAATACAAATAGGAATAAAAATCGTAACAATCCAAATAAGAAATTATTATTATTTGATTATGAAAAGAGAAGAATAATGAAGGAGAAAAGGAAATATCAAAAATTTCTTA
The DNA here is from genome assembly GCA_030570135.1 of Pichia deserticola. Taxonomy (NCBI): domain Eukaryota; kingdom Fungi; phylum Ascomycota; class Pichiomycetes; order Pichiales; family Pichiaceae; genus Pichia; species Pichia deserticola. The sequence goes on along the minus strand of JAJLVB010000002.1, from coordinate 55,629 downwards.
AAAGGCAACGTAAGAAATCAAATGGAAGTTTTAATGATAATACAAATTCAAATAATAGACCTCAAACTCATGAAATTTTAGTTGAAGATCGTGAATCATCACAAACAAATTTACAAAGAAGAAGAGCTAGTAATGATTTTAATAATATATTAATTGATCCATTAACATTAAATAATACAATTGTTGAACAGTTAAAAACAGGTGTTGAATTAGAAGGTTGGTATTTAGATTTAAATCCTGATAATTGGGTTGTTAATAATTATTTGCAAAGTGTTCTTGATATTGATGAAGATACAAAATGGGTTTATGATTTAGTTGTTAAAGGTAACGGAATTGATGCATATTCTGCAGGATTAGGTGTTACTATGGGTAAATTAAAACGTAATCGTGGTGATGTAAGACGTCGTAGATGGCTAAGGTATGCAGTTAGAGATATAGTTCAAGGTATTCATTCAGATGCTATTTTTAGCGATGATGATAGCTATGATGATAGCGATGAAGACGATTATGATGATAATGACGATGAAGAATATAACGATATTAGTGAAGAAGATTCTAAAAGTAATGAAAATAAAAAAAATGAACTTTCGGATTTGGATAAATTAGAAAAAGTTGCAACAACATCCATTGATGGTGTTATCAACAATAATAATAAAAATAATGATAATGATGATGATAAAGATAACATACACAATAGCGATTGTGATATAATTGATATTCTGACTGTTGTATAAAGTTTTATAAAAAGGTTATATTATGTTTATATATGTATAAAATAAATGTATATAGATAGATTGATAGAAACCAGTTAGTGGTTCATTCTCGGTTTCTGATTAGTGTGATTAAATTATTAATTTGCGGTCCTCGAGAAAAAGAATAAATTGAATGGAAAGGGTCAGCGATTTGTGAAGATAAAAAGTTTTTCATTTTTGACTCGTTTTGATGATCAAAGTGAAAGATTTCATTTGATTTCATTTGATTTTATAATTAACAAGAGTTAATAGAAACCCAACATCATGTCTACAACTGTAAATTTCAATAATACAAAAAGTAATACAAATACAACACCAAAAAAACCTGATCCATTTAAATCTTTTATTGCAGGTGGTGTTGCTGGTGCAATTGAAGGTGTTGTAACATATCCATTTGAATTTGCAAAGACAAGACTTCAATTAGTTGATAAAAGTAGTAAAATGTCAAGAAATCCACTAGTCTTAATTTACACAGTTGCACGTACTCAAGGTATTAGTTCATTATATGTTGGTTGTCCTGCATTTGTTGTTGGTAATACAGCTAAAGCATCTGTACGATTTTTAGGATTTGATGCAATTAAAAGAATTTTATCTGATAGAGATGGTAAATTAAGTGGACCAATGGGAGTTTTAGCAGGTTTAGGTGCAGGTTTATTAGAATCTGTTGTTGCAGTTACACCAGCTGAGGCAATTAAAACAGGTAAAATTGATGATAAACAAAGTTTAAAACCAAAATATCAAGATGGAATTCGTGGTACATTTAGATTGATTAGAGATTTAGGATTTAAAGGTTTATATGCGGGTTTATTACCAGTTGCAATGAGACAAGGTGCAAATTCTGCTGTTAGATTAGGTTCATATTCAAAAATTAAAGGTGCATTACAAGATTGGAGTAATACACCAAGGGATAAACCATTAAGTAGTGGTTTAACATTTTTATTGGGTGCATTTGCAGGTATTGTAACAGTTTATACAACAATGCCAATTGATACAGTTAAAACTCGTATGCAATCATTAGATGCAAGTAAACAATATTCAAGTACTTTCAACTGTTTTGTTAAAATTTTTAAAGATGAAGGTTTAATGGCATTTTGGAAAGGTGCAACTCCAAGATTAGGTAGATTAATTTTAAGTGGTGGTATCGTTTTCACTATTTATGAAAAAGTTTTGGTAATTCTTGGGTGAATAGAGTTAAATTTTTTGTATGTTATTATTATTATTTAACTATATATCTAGTAGTTATCTATATATATTTATTTGTTTATTGAATTATCGATTTTTTTTTTTTTTTCTAAAATTAATTTTTAACCTGTATAAATGAGAAAGAATAATGAAAAATATTGAAGAACCCATAACAATTATTAATATTATATAAAATAAATATAAATAAACAAAGAATAAAAAAATGAACTATGTACCTAACTAAAAAAATAAACATTAAAATATGCTTATTTTGAATAATAATAATAAAACATGATAGAAAAAAAATAATATCAAAAATTCTGAAAAAAAATATAGTAATATAATATAAACATGAACATGAACATGAAAAATAAACGAAACCCATCTATACTAATGAAGATATCGGCGTAATTATGAGACAATTATCAAACCAGTTGATCCGAAAGGTCAATATTTTCTGTAGTATCTTCATTATTTGAAGAAGAATTTGAATCTTCATTAACATTAACTGAAGAAATTGGATGCATAATTGAATATTCTAATCTTTTAACTTTATAAAAATCATAAACTGCTTTTAAAATAATAAAACCACCTAAGGCAAATAATGAATAAGCTAAAAATGGAGTGCCATTTAATAAAGTAACTGAAGAATCTTTAAAATCACCATGAGTTTTTTGTTTTGATTCATAACCATCAATTGAATTTTCAATATTTTCACTTTGTAAATTTACATCAATATTTGAAGGATCATTTGGTTCAAATCTTCCCTTACTTAAATCAATTTCATGTTTTGAAATATCAATTGGTAATGATGAAATACCTAATTTTATAATTGTAATACCTAATCCAACTTGTGCACCATTTTTAGCTGCATGTGATGTATGTAATAAATAAGTAATAACAAATCCTAAAAATTGAAATAAAACTGAAACCAATGTACTCCATGCAAAATTAAATATATTACCAACAGGTATACCATCAATATATATTTCATCAAATTCAGACATTATACTTGTTTCCCAATATGGAGGGGATGGATCATGTGTTGCTTCTGAATATGATGGTAATTGATCAGGTACTGTAATTGGATTAGTTGAAGGTTTTGCTGACATATTACTGAAAACTCCATCATTAGCTTCACCAACATGAATAACATGACCTTCGATAGTTCTTGTACGTGATGGATCTGATTCTTCAGAATTTGGAATATTATTATATCTATTATTTGTATTTATATACCTGAGAAGAGGTGCATTGTTATATATATTTCGTAGTGAATCTCTACAGTCTCTCACCGCAATATGTAGTAATTCTGAAAATTGCATTATTATTTAGTTATTTATTTATTTATTTATTTATTTATTTAGTTATTTAGTATAATACATAAAATAACTTATCAATTATCAAATAAATAAACAAATTGTATCAATTTAAAACAAAGTAAAAATTGATGATAGATTTATTCTTTTGCTCAACAGACTATTTCTATTTATGTTTATTATAAAAATTACATACAAAATATCAATATAAAAAAAGTGCACACAATCAGCGCCACCCAAATTTTAAACGAACAATAAGTTTTTCATTATTATAATTATTATAATTATTATTATTATTATTATTTACATTTTCATTAATTAATTCAGAGTTGGCGTCGATCGTCCCTTCCTGATCAATATTCTTCGCCACAGTGGCGGTTAATGTTTCACCACGCATTTTCTTATCTCTCACACGTGACATCCAGGCTTTAAATGTAATTTGTTCTTGTTTAATAATTTCCATTTCTTTCTTTTCTTGAATTTCCCTTTCATGAACTTTCCTCAATTGATTTGATGGAATTTCAACACTAATTGGTATATCCATAAAATTATCAACATTAGTATTATCTTCATTAATGGTTATACTACCAGGATAAAGTGTATTTGGTAAAGGAGTTCTAAAAGTTTTTGGCATATTACTTAAATCTGGTAAAATAAATCCACCTCTACGACCAACTCTAGTAACACCTTTTTTCTTACGTTTTGATCCTCTTTCTCTTTCTTTAATAATTCTTTCAAAATTATCAATAGATAATTCTTGAACATAAGGTGTAAAATCAGATAATAAATATCTTGGCATCATAACATTATTTTGATCAAATCCAGATCTTAAAAAATCTTTTAAATCTTCACTTATAATTGCAGATCCATCAAATTTATATCCAATCATATATAAACTTTTAAGATAAATTTGACATTGTTCTCTAATTGAATGTGCAATCGCAGTTCTAAATTCATTTGATAATGCAAATTCATTACATAAAGTATCAGCAAATTCTTCAGGGCTATTTTCTTGATTCATTAAATCCCAATCAAATCTATCAATTAATTGATTATTTGAAATTGTTATATCTAAATTAATTGGGAATCTTAAATCAATATTTGGATTAATAACCATTGGATGTATATCTGCAATTTGTTCTTTTATACTATTTAAAATTTTTTCTTTAATATTATTTATATTATGTTCAATTTTATAATCTTTAATTAATTCATTAATAAATATTTTTAAAGTTTCATCATCATCATTTGAATTCCAAATAAATGTATCATTTAATTTAAATCCATCTGAATCAATATCAAATTCTAATCTAATTGGTATATATTCACCTTCATCATCATCTTCTAAATATAAATCATCATCAATTAAATTTATATTTTCATTAAAAAATTCATCTTTAAATTTCATTTTACTATTTTCAGGAAATATAAATTCAATTTTACCATTAGTAAATCCATTACCATAACCACTATAACCATCACCCCACATTCTATTTGTTAATTCATTTGATTCAGGTGGTAATTTCATTGATTCCATTCTAGCATTTTTAACTTGTTGATAAAATTTTAAATCTTTTAAAATTCTTTTAAATAATTTCCCATTAACTCCAATTTTATCATTAAGTTTATCTTTATTATCTTTAATAATATTAGCAATTGATGATGAATAGTTTAAATAATTTAAATCTTTTGAAATTATATTTTCATAAATTTTAACATCTCCATTTGGTTCAATATTCTCTTTGATTAATCTTTCAGACCATTCATTAGGATTTTTTAAAGTTGGATTTGTAAAATCACTAAATTTATTATTTATTTCATCATTAATATTATTGATATTTTGTTTTAAATCTTCTGTTAAATTTTTATTTGAAAATTCATTATTATTATTATTATTATTAATATTTAGTGTTGTTGATGATTGATTTAATTCAGAATTTATTTGATTTAAATTATTATTCGATGATATTGATTGAAATGAAGAATTATTAATATTAATATTGCTTTCATTATTAATTGTATTATTAGAAATTGGTACAATTGGACCACCAGTTAATGCTTTCTTTTTCATTCCTTTCTTTTGTAATGGTTTTTTCGGTATTTTATCTTTTGGTAGATGGTTTAAATCTTGTTTTAAATTTTTAGAATTTAATCCAAATGAATTATTTTCCAATGATAAAGAAACACTGTTTGAATTTGAAAAATGTGCTGTTTCAACTGGTGAATGTGAAGCTGAAATTGAGTTTGTATTTAATAGGTTTGATTGGACTGGAGAATTTTGAGGTATTTGAGGTTGTTGTAAAACAGGTACTTGTTGTTGTGGTGGTTGTGGTGATTGTGATGATTGTTGTGACTGTTGAGCTTGTTGTTGCATTCTTTGAATATGTAATCTACGTTGTTGTTCAATTTGAGCTAAAAATGTTCTTAATTGTGGATTTTTTGCTAGAACTGCATTTCTTTGTTCAGGATCTAATCTCATCAAATAAGTAAGTATTTGCTGTGCTGATAATCCAGGTCTATTTCCTTGCCCTGGTTGAGCGTTTGGTCTTGATTTATTAGTATTTTGTTGACCCTGTTGTTGTTGTTGCTGTTGCTGGCCATGAGGAAACATTGGTATTTGGAAATCTGCTTGATTCAAATTGTTATTGGATCCAGGCGTGCTGTTATTATTTCCATCCATATTAGTTGATTATAGTAACAGATTATAACAAAGTAAAAAACATCAACAAAAACGGCTTCAATTCATGTTAACTCTTATTGTTTTCTATTCTGAGCTTGAAAATCAATTTATTCTCTATTTGATCTTTATTAAAATTTCTTTAAAATTGGAAATTGATTTCTCTGTAGCTCGTCGATCGTCCACATAAGGAATTGATTCATTGTTTGATCTTTATACTGCAATATACTTTTAGGATCAAAAAAAAAAAAAATAACTAATATATTAAGTTATACATGAATATTAATCAAATTATATAGTAATTATATATAGTAATTAAATATTATAGATTAAATATCAGCATTTCTATCTAAATCATCAACCATATCCTCCTCCTCCTCTTCTTCTTCATCTTCGATATATTCAACATCATCTTCATCGAATTCGCCATTTCCATTATTATCAAGTTGTTCTAAATCTCTTTTAGCTGCAACTTTCATTGAAACGATTTCAAGACGACTTTTCAATTCTAATAATTTACCCATATTACTTGATCTTCTCTCTAAACTTAAACCTAATAAACCTAATCTACGACGTAAATCATTATTACCATTAGCTGCATTAATTAAATAAGTACCATGATAAATTAATACATATCGTATCCAAGTTGTTAAACTAATACTTGAATTACCCATACCAAATTTAGCACCTTCATTTGTATTTTTAAATTTATTTTTATATAAAAGTTCAGATAATTTATCTAAAATTTTCAATATAAAATTTTGTTCAAGTTGTGAAATTGTTGATCTAACAATATTTTCATCTGTTGTATTATTAATTATTGAATCAAACATACTATTATCATTATTTCGTAATGCCTGTGAAAGATTTGTTGTTAAAGTACCAACTTTAAATTGAAATTTATTTGAAACTTTACCTTTTTTAGAATGATTAGTATTTTGAGTTGTTTTATCTAATCTTGAAACTAAAGTATTAAAATCATCATCATCATCTTCTTCTTCTTCTCCATCATCATTTTCTACTTCACTTTCTTTTTCCTTTTTATTTTCAGTTTGAATTATTTTTTCATCAACTATTGGATCAAGATCAATAAAATTATCACCTGTACGTATTGTTAAATTATTATTTTCAGAATAAATATTTAAAGAAGCTTTATCATTATTTCTAATTTTCAAATTATCAATTGAAATTTTCTTTCTTTGAATTAAAATTTCTGAATTTTCAAAATTATTATTAAACCAATTAAATTTATCAATTATAAAATAATTTTCATTTTGTAAATAAGCAATTATTAAATTATCATGATCGAAAATAATATTATCAATTTTATTAAATGATTTAATACCATTTAAATCATTAAATAATTTTAAAATTGAATTTGATTGAATACTTGGAATTATATTTTTTCTTCTTCTTTTAGAATTTGAATTTGAATTTAAATTTGAATTTGAATTTGAATTTGTAATTGAATTTTTAATTGGATCAATAAAAATTTCAACAAATCCATCTTCATCAATTGAAGCTAAAAGAAATTTATTTTTATAATTAATTAAATCAAATTTAATTATTGGAGAATTAAGTATAAATATTGATTTAACTTTAAAATTTAATAAATCAATTAAATTAATAAATCTATCATTTTTTGAGGAAATTAATAATAAATTATTATCAATTAATTTAAAACAATTTGTATTTTCAACAAATAAATTAATTGATTTATTAATTTTTTGTAAATTAATATCAAATTCATATAAAGTATTTGACATTAAATATAATAAATTATTATTAGATTTAGATATTGAAATTTTTGAAATTGATTCTGTTAATTCAATAATTACAAAATTTAATGATTCATCTAATTTAATATCTGAATATTTATCAAATTTATAAATATATAATCTATTTGAAGTATCAATTAAATATAATAAATTATTAATTGAATCAAATGTTGCACTTGAACATGAAGCTGGATTTGAAGAAATAACTAAATTAATATGTTGATCAATTTTAGAAAGATTATTTGAATTCATCAATTCAAAATATGGTTTATTTTCATATAATACAAGGAAATAAGTATCATTTAACCATAATAAAGTTGATGGATTAGAATTTGAATCAAGTTGTAATGGTGAAATTGAATCTGATACATTATTATTAAGTGGTTGATATTTTAAAACTGGTTTATCCAAAGAGATATTTGTGAATGCTATTCCTGTAATTGGGACACCAGAAAATTCGGAAGTGATTAATGAGTTGGACATTCTTTGTTGATGATTATTCTGGTGGTATAACATATATCTGATGAGTTTTAGATACAAATGGAAAGTTTTTGATAATGGAAAAGTGAAAAAATTCAGTTGAAAAAAAATTTTATTTTTGATATTTTTTTCATTTCAAAGAAAAAAAAAAGAAAAAAAAAAAAAAAAAAAAAAAAAAAAAAAAAAAAAAAAAAAAAAAAAAAAAAAAAAAAAAAAAAAAAAAAAAAAAAAAAAAAAAAAAAAAAAAAAAAAAAAAAAAAAAAAAAAAAAAAAAAAAGGTCGCGCGCCTCGCAGCGATTTGAATAAAATTTTAAACGACACATTTTTTTTTATTTGCAATAACAAACCAAATTATTGTGAAGATGGGAATGTCTGTCTAAATATTTGTATGTTTAATGAACAAACACCAATAAGGATACTGAAATACAAATCAATATCACTATTGCTCTTAACGTTGATAACGTTGAACTGCCATTTCTATACATAGATCTTTACCACTATCAAAAGAATGTATTGATTGTCTTTGACTTGAAATTATCCACAAAATATACACACACACGAACACAAATAAATACTTACAAACCAATTAATTTATTATGTCAGACAACGAAGATTTATCATTGCCACGTGCAACAATACAGAAGATTTTAACGGAAATACTGCCAAATGATACATGTTTAACAAAAGAAGCTAGAGAAGCATTAATTGAATGTTGTATAGTTTTCATTATGATTGTAGCAACGGAATCAAATGATATAGCTGAGCATGATTTAAAGAAGACAATTTCAACAGATCACGTTCTTTCTGCTTTGAAAAATTTAGGTTTTGATCATTATATACCTGTACTTGAAGAATTTGTTGAATCATGTCGAAATAATGCAAAGATTAAAGAAAAACGTAAAGAGAGTAAATTTGTTAAATCTGGTTTAACAGAGGAGGAATTGTTAGCAAAACAACAAGAATTGTTTAAGGCAAGTCGGGAGAGACTTCAAAAATAATAATAATAATAATAATAATAATAATAATAATAATAATAATAATAATATATAATTATATAATTATATATATTAGCATATGTACTTTTAATTCACCACTTCCTTATTGAATCTGATTGTTATTTAGAAAAGTTTTAATCTCTGAAAAAATATCGATTTTATCTAAACAACTTACTTTATCTAATTCTTCATATTCATCATCATTAACTAAATCAAAACCAAATTCTCCATCATTACCAAGATCTTCATTATTATTTATTGAATTACAAATCTTAGTTAATTTATCCCTATGTTCAATAACATTATTAACATTATTACATAAAATTGATAAAATTTTAATTGATAAATTCTTTAAATTTTCATTATTTGTTGATTTAATAATTTTTAAAATTGAATTCATACCTAATTTATAATCATAAACTGTACACCATATATTATCATTAATTAATTTCTCAAATTTATTTAAAATTTCTTCAATCATTTCATTATTAAATATATTAGCTAAAACATTTGGTTTATTTAAAAATCCACCCATTATACAACGAAATATAATTTTATTATTCCAAAATTCTTCTTTATCATTAAATGCATTATATAATAATTGAATTCCATTACTAAATAGTTCATCACTTAATGAATCATTATTATTATCATTAACAACCATTTCAGATATTAAAATTGATAAAAATTCAATTAATTCAAATTCATCTTCATTAATTTCTAAATTTAAAGGATTTTCTTCAATAAACCATTTAATTGTTTCATTAAGTAATTTTCTATCATTTAAATTACCAAATAAGTAAATAGTTTCAAAATAATTTGTATAATAATTAAAATAATCAAATCCAAAATTTTTAAAACTATTTAAAATAATTTCTAAATTTAAAATTTTTTTTGATTTAAAATTAATTTCTTCTGATAATTCTAAAATTGATTCAACTAAATCTAAAATTCCATTATTTAAAATTGTTGAAATTAAATAACTTAATTGATTATTAATTTCAATTATAAAATTAGATTCATTATTATTAATTGATGAAATAATTGTTAAAATATTATCAATAATTGCTAATAATTTATTCTCTTTACTACCATCATCAATTTCATTATTATTATTATTATTATTATTATTATCTTCTAATACATTTATAAATGATGTACTTAAACTATTAATTAATTGTGAACTATATGGAATTAATTGTTGTGAATATTTATCAGCTAAAATATCAATTAAATTATTAATAATTTCTAAATTTTCATTTTCATTAATTGTTAATAAAATTTGCATAATTTGAACTGGATTAAAATTATTTAATTTAATAATTAATAATTTTAAAGTTGAAATTAAAATTGGTAATGAATTATTTTTTGAAATTGATAATTTTTGTAAATCATCAACAGAAATTATTAATTGAGATTCAATAAAATTAAATAAATTTTTATCATTATTTTTCAAATTTGAAAAAAATTCAAATATTAAACAACGTAACCAAATTTCATCATTTTTTAAATTTTTATTAATTTCAATTAATTTATTTATAATTAAATTTAAATTTTCATTATTAATATTTAATTCAACTAAATTTAAAATATCTAATGCACAAGAAATTGGAATTTTATTATTATCAATTTGATTTGAGAATAAAATTTCATTAGATAATGAAATTAAAGGTTCAATAAATTTATTATTAATTTTAATTAATTTTTTTAAAAATAATGAACTTGCATATTTAATATCACTATTTGAAATATCATAAATCATTAAATTTAAATTTGAATTTGATGTTAAATTAATATTATTATTAATAAAATCAATTTGATTATCATTAAAATTATCAATTTCATCAATTGAAATTGAAAATGTATTTAATATAATATTTGAAATAATTAAATTTAAATAAGGTTCAATTGAATTAAATGTAATTGATGATAAACATTTGGTAATATAAATTAAAAAATAATAAAGTAAACGCTCTTTTAAATTATCATCATTTATATTAATTAAATTTTGTAAAAAATTATTAGAATTTGAAAAATAATTTAAAATTAAATTAATATTTGATTGTAAAATTTTATTTGTAAAAATATTAATAAAATCTGAATTATAATTTGATAAATTATCTGATTTAATTTGAATTTTAATTAAAAATCTTAAAATCCATTTACAATTTTTAAATTCTTCAAATTTAAATAATTTAAAAAATAATTGAATTAATAAATTACAAAATGAATTTAATGAATCATCTTGAATATTTTGAAAATATAATAAAATTCTATTAGTTGATAAATAATTTAAATTTTTTAAAATTACATAAGTAATTAAATTTGAATTTTTATTAAAATTATTATTAATTTCAATTTCTTCATTAAAAGAATTTAAAATTTTTTTAAAAATTGGGAAAAATTTAATTGAAATATTATCCATTAATTCGAAATTATTTAAATTTCTATTATATTTTGAAACTTGAAGTATAAATAAACAACTAATATAAAATTTATCAATTGAATTATTTTCTTTATTATTAATTAAATTATCTGAATAATTTAATAAATCAAATTGGAAATTTTTTGAATCAAAGAATAAAATTATATTAATTATTTTTAATGACATTCTAATAATTACTTGATTTGAACCAATTAAAGGATTTTCTAAATTAGTTAAAAATTGAATAATTTGATTTTTAACAGTTTCCTTTAAATCATTATTAGTATTTTTATGATTCCAATCTGATGAAATTCTATTTTTAATTAGTGTTAAACAAACCAATTGAATTTGTTTTGATAAATTCGAATTATTTAATAAATTTGATAAAATTTGTGGTAAAATATCAACATTTTGTTGTAGTAATAAAGATTCGGATTGTTTCCTAAGATTATTATCCGGAGAAAGGGTATTTGATAAATGTTTTAAAAGAGTATCGTTATCCATTATCAATTACTTTGTGTATACTATAATATTATAATGTTAATATATAATATAGAGTATAATAATAAAGAAGAAATAAAATATACGTATAAATAAATAACAAACTGAGTTGAAAAAAAAAAAAAATAAAAAAAAAAAAAGGAAGAAATTTTCTTTTTTCTTTGTGTGGCGGCTGAATTTTTCTATAAAAATATTTATTTATTTATTTATTTATTTATTTATTTATCAACTATAAAGTTATAAAATAAAAGTCATATAATCATCATTTATCTTCCTCCATTTGAGCTTTTAAACATTGCATGAGGAAACCAACATCTTCTTTGTTTATGTTAATATTTTCTTCCTTCATAACTTCTGAAAGTTTCATCATTTCAGCACGAACTTCTTTATCTGATAATAATTGCATTTGTTGCATTAATGTTGGTGGTTGTTGTGAATCTGTAATTTTAACTTTAGATGCAATTATGAGTTGAACACTTCTTAATTGTGAACAAACTATTTCATTAGCACGTAATTTTTGAACAAATTCTTTTAATCTAGCAGTACGAGCAGATGCAGCAGCTGCTGCTTCATCTTGATGTGCAAATGCAATTTTAGTTGTTGAAAAACTTCTAGCATTAGTTCTGGTAGCTCTAATAAAGTTTCTAGCAAACATTTTTATATATAGTTGTGGTTGGTAGTTCATTAAAAGAAATAAAATGAAATGAAAAGAAAGAAATGAAAATAAAAGAAATGAAAATAAAAGAAATGAAAAGAAAAAAGACAATTTTCTTTCTTTTCCACGTTGAGTTTTGCGTTTCCATCGGAAAAAAAATTCAGTTCCGGCGTGAATTTTCTACATGTTCACATTAATTTCCTAATTTGGTATCAATTTATTCTCAATATAAAATATATATATATAAAAAAAAATATATATATATATATAAAGATATATATATATATATATATATAAAAATATAAATAGTTTTTTTTTAAAAAAAATAATAATAGAAATAATCAATTCAATAGTAATAGTAAATATCAAATAGTTAATAAATTAATTAAGCTGAACAGAAACCTGATTGATAATCTTCAAGTGAAACAATCCAATCAGACCAATTATCATGAATATATTCACCACCTGGTGTAACCATAGCCATATCTAAAACTGAATCACCATACCAATTAACTAAAACAACTCTAATTGGATAATAATAACCTGCAGTTAAATGTGCATAAGCAGTTCTCTTTTCTTGATTTTTTGCAAAAATTAATGCATCATCATTTGAATTATATGGAATTTCATCAGGTTGACAACATGAAAATGCTTCATCATTACCAACCCATAACATTGAACCATCATCTGAATAATTAATTTCAAATTCATAAAGACCAGTTTCTTTTGCATAAATATAACCAGTTAATTGTGCAACATAACCTTTCCATGAATCTAAATATGCACCATAAATTGAATCAGTTGCACCTAACCATGCTTTAACTGAGAAATTTGGTTCAGTAATATTATAACCTTTACCCATAATACTTTCTGTTGTATATTGATTACCATAATAAGTTGCTTCGAGGAATCCAAAACATTCATCATAATTATAAACAGTTGCATGGAAACCTGGCCAAATATCAACAGAATTAGTATTAATTGAACAACCACTTGCATTTGGAATTGTTAAACCAGTAACTGTTGTTGTTACAACAGTTGCTTGAGTTTTTGAAGTTAAAGCTTCTTTTTCAGCTGAAACTTGATTAACAACAATTGTAACTGTTTTTTCAATACCATTTGATGTTTGAATAGTTGTTAAAGTAGTTGTTGCATCAAATGTATTTGTAATAAAAGTTGTAATTGGTTCATTAATAGTTTCAGATGATGGATAATGAATTTCTTCAATTAATAAAGTTGTTGCTTGATTATTAATTGTTTGAACACCAAGTTGATAAGTTGTTGTTGCAGATGAGACATCAGTTGGAATTGAAGTAGTTGAAATTAAAACATCATCACCATAATTAACAGAAACACAAGCTTCAATATCATTAACATCAAAATTAACAATATAATCAGTAAAATCAGTAATAATTAAACCACTTGGAGTTTTAATTTGAAATTCAAATTGAGCACCAAAATAAATATTAATATAAGTTGTTCTCATTGGATATAAAACACCTTTATCAAGATAAATAAATGAAGAATATGAACCATCATTTCTAATTGATAAAAGTGCATCATCATAAGAATCTAATGATGATTCTTGTGAACAACCATCAAATGCACCATTACCAAGCCAAATCCAACCACCATCATTTGCTTCATTAATTGTAACAGTATAAAGACCAGATTCTGGTGCAACAAAATAACCTTTTAATTCAATAAGTACATTCCACATATTAATATTATACATTGAATAAATATTTTTACCACCTAAACCATCAGCAAATGAGAAATTTGGTTCTGTAACACTATTAGTTGAAGTTCTTGGTTTACCCTTTGCATAATCATTTGCAACCCATTTATTTGAATTAAATTTAATTAAATCACCACCTGGATAATCAAAGAATCTAGCATTAAAACCAACAGATGAAGTTTGAACACCTGCAACTAAACCATGACCTTGAGCAGTTGAATCATGTTTATCACGATGAGCTTCAGTTTTTGAAATAAGAGCAAGAGCAATTGTAGCGAGTGAAATAATGTTTTTGAACATTAGGTTATTGTTTTAATTATAATTTTTGTTCTTCTTTTTTTGTTACAAAAATTGCTTGTTAAATAAAATAAAAAAAAAGTAAAAAAATAAAAAAAATAAAAAAAAACAATAAAAGAATATTAGAAAATAAATTGCAATTAAATTTTTTAAAAAAAAGAGGAAAGAATGATTGATATTTAAATAATTTGTTTTTTCATTAAAAAAAAATAAAATAAAAAACATAAACTTATGACATCAATGATCTATGTAGATTCAAACAATGTTCAAATAATAATAATAATAATAATAATAATAATAATAATAATAATAATAATAATAATAATAATAAGAAAAAAAAAAAAAGAACAAATAAAATTTGATTGTAAATTTATGTACATTTTACTAATTCAAATAAGTTTTAATGTTACAATTTGATGTTAAAAATGAAAGAATTTGTTTATGTTTTGCCGTTTGCATGAAGATTATCCCTCAAATAAGTAAGGAAACACGGTGTATTAAACATCAAATTTATAAGCAATTTAAAATTGAGACAATAAGAATTAAATAAATTATTTATAAATATAAACAAATCAAATAATTTAAACAATGAAAAGAAAGTTAAAATTAAAAAATATTTGAAAAAACATAAAATAAACTTTTATGATAAATAATTGTAATTGACACTAGAGCCTTAAATTAATTAGTTATTTTTTTTTTTATTATTATTTTTTTTTTTTAATTTATGTCTGAGTTACTAATACCTACTATATATTATAAAAATTTTTTTTTCTTTTTTAAAAAAAAAACAAAAACATAATTATTTAATTACTATAAATGAATAATAACGTCAATAAGCAAATTAATATTATTAATAACTAAAGGCAAAAAAAAAAAATAAAGAATTCAATTTTTTTTAATTTTGTGTATATATCAATGAGTGGAAACTAATGACATAAAGATTTTCAACTAAACAAATTAATATATGTTTATTGTGGTTTGATATATTTTGCTTTTTATAAAACGAGAGATCCGAAGTTAATAAACAAATAAATAAACAAATAAATAAACAAATAAACAAACAAAACTACTAATTGTCAATTATTCTTACCGTAATTACCTAACCACAACACGGTAAAAATACGCACAACTAATTATTTTATACTTGATTATGTTGCGGTGCAGCCGTAAAGGACATAAAAAATCCACTTAAATAATGCCAGTTGCGCTTATTAAAATGTTTTTCAATATGGTACCGATTTAATATAAGTAAAGTTCAACATTAAACGATCGATCGGTATTAAATATTTTGGGCAATTATTTCCTTTGTTAAATTATTATTATTATAAAAATTACATTTTTAGTTGCTATGTAATATCATTTTTAGTTAATTTAACATGAAAAGTTTTCAACTTTTAAGTCTTTTTTTTTGAATAAAAAAATGTATTTGATATTTTAGTAATAGTTTTAATATTTTACCTATCCTTATAAATTATAAACTATAAACTAATCATATAAATGAAATACAAATATTGATTCTTTAAATCAATATATAAAATTTTAATTGAACGGTCTTTTCTTTTTTGCTTGTTTTTTGTTTTGTTTTTTCAACAACTTAAATATCGTACGTTAATTTTTAATTGGACCTGAAAATAGTTTCATTTTTTGTTTTTGTTTTTTTTTACTTTG
Source organism: Pichia deserticola (assembly GCA_030570135.1). NCBI lineage: Eukaryota > Fungi > Ascomycota > Pichiomycetes > Pichiales > Pichiaceae > Pichia > Pichia deserticola. The sequence continues at coordinate 39,162 of JAJLVB010000002.1, read as the reverse complement.
CAAATGTTCCTGGCCCTGGCTTATATTTATTAACAATTTATTTATTATTTATAAATTAATTTTAAATTGCTTTAAACATAATTTAGTAATTTTAGAGTATTGATAATTTAATTATTTTGTAACTGATTTACAAACTGACCTGATTTTTATTCAGGTTTAATTTATGTGAGGGGCAAAAAATAAAAATATATGATAATCACACAACTACATACAAAAAATTAAAAAATATAATATAGTTTAATTAGTTATTTTTGAATTAGTTTAGATTTTTTTTTTTTTTTTTTTCAAATGCAACTTTAAATATTGCAATTTTGAACTCCATCTAATACCTCCTATAATTTATATTATACTTATATTATATATATATATATATATATATACTTATTTATTTCATTTCTTTTACTAATAGTTTATTTGTCAAAATTAATGGTTTCACAATTAATCAATACAATTAATTAATTGCTCAGAAATAGCAACCAACCATATAGATTTTTAACAAATAAATATTCAAATAGAGATAAATGCAAGATCTGGAATTTTTTGCGCGAACTGATCGGCGTAATAATAATAATAATAATAAAAAATATTATATATAGTAATTTTATAATTATGATTTTTTATTGTTGTAAATCGATTTTCACTAAAAAAATATTTATGTGGAGTATTTAATTTAACCGCTTTATTTAATAGCAATAGTTGTTAAACTGGTTGGTGTACAGATTTATTCTTGGTTTCCCCTTTTTGCTCTTTCAATTATCTTAAAATTATTAGATTTATGCAGATGTTATTGATTGATATTTTTTTTTTAATATACATTCTAAGTGTACTAATTATTCATACAATCAATTAGCAATAATTTATTTCTTTGAAAGAAAAAGAAAAAAAAAAAAAAAAAAAGTTTAAAACAACAGGTAAATTAAATTTTAAAATGCAATAATTTGGTCAACCTAACCGAGACAATAATAGAAATTGGACTTGATCTTAAATATAAGTTAGCAAAATAACTTTGGAAATGTATATTATAGAAAAATAGTAAGTATAGTTATTAAAAGAAATTTATGGTAAGTAAAATTAAAATAAGGGATCCTTTTAATAAAAAAAAACAATTCTTTTCTTTAATAATCAATTTATATTATCGAATTGATATTCTAATTTAATGATAGCAGATATAGAAACATAGGATTAAATATTTTTCTAAACTATTATAACAATATTGTACAAATTTACTCTTAATAAGTTAATCATTTATCAATAAAATATTTAGATTACTCCTTGTAATATAGAAAAGTAAATTATAATTTTTAAAAGGTTACTAATAATTAAACTGTTTTTTTTCATTTTTATCATTGATTTGATTCTTAGTGGTCATATTTTAAATAAAACAACTTATTTACAAATTTACAAACTCGTTTAATCCTAGATAGATCCATATTTTTAATCAAAATTAAGAAAATCATTTAACTGCAATTTTATAAATCATGCTACTTTTTTTTTTTTTTTTTTTTGCAAATAATAACGTTATAAGAAATGGAATGTAATCATTCATATATATTTATACTATGTATTATAAAAATTAAAACAAAAATTAAAATAAAATGTTTAATATAATAAAAAATAAATGATTTAATAGGAAAACAGGAACACAGGAACCATTTTTAAAAGTTAGTCTGCTTTTTTAAACTGTAATATAGTAATATAATAATATTATAGTAATATAATAATTGCAAAATCATTCAATGAATTGTTTTTTAAAATGTTAGAAAAATACTTCCGAAATAGGAATGCATTTGAGTTTGACCTGCTTAGTTAAAACTTCGGTTAATCTTCAGTACTTAAAAGTGGTGTAAGTAGAAAAAAAAATATTGCCGATCGCTAAAAATAAAATAATAAAAAAAGTTTTTTTTTTTTTTTTACGATACTTTTATTTCGCTTTAAAAAACTAATTTTCTTATTACACCGATTTACAGTGGCATTATTATTATTATTATTATTATTATTATTATTATTATATATTATATATTATTTACGCAATAAAATGGTATAATACAGTATATGTAATGAAGAGGGCAATTAGGCAAGTCAAATGACTCACAAAGAGTAAAATATAAGTTTGAAAAATAGGGTGAAAGGTAAAGAATATTACGAAATTTATGTCATTTTATATATTATTAAATTTATATTTAGAGAACTCAAAAGGAAGGAGGGAGAGAAAAAAATAATAAAATGATGAAATTTGATACTCTTAACACTGCAGTAAAATTGTTTCAGTTAAAGTAACTAAATATGTGAAAAGATTTCATTGCCAATTAGGTAAAACCAAATTAATCCCGCTAAATTAATTAATTAAAAGAGATCTCTATCTCTCTTTTAATTAATTAATCAATTGTATCAATTGTATCAACGTAACAGCATTTTGGATTCTTTATGTCGTTTTTATTAACTAATAAAATAATTTGTAAAATGATTTCCACATTTAAATTTTAAATGTCAAATATATTACTATTTATTTATTTATAACATTGTGTAATGTTTTTTATGTTATTTAGATTCAGCAAAATAACATTGTACAAAAAATATTATTGATTTCTAAACGAACGGTCAAGTCTCATGTTTTTCTTGTTTCAGAGTTTTGATATTAGATCTTAATTAAAGCCACTTGTTTTAAAATATTGCCATAAAATTTTGACTCTTTTTTTGTATTTTTTGTATTTTTTGTATTTTTTTTATTTTTTTTATTACGCAACTTTGTTTACATACAAATTTTTCACCACACAAAACGCATTTTAATTGATTAAATTTATTACTATTGAAAAATTGTTTAATTATATTGTTTGGTTGTATAAAAATTGCATTCAATATAATTTATTCGTCAATGGTTTGATATTAATGTATTTATAATTTGACATATATATTTATATATATATAATTATCAACTAATAAGAAATTACATCCAATATTCAATGTTGAATTTAATTAAATAACTCAACTTAATTACTATCCTGTCGGATCAGAGGAGTATAAATTGTAAAAATCTAAACGAAATTAATATTATAAATTAATATTATAAATTAATATTATAAATAAATAAACTAACAATAATAATTATTTTTAACTAGTAAAAATTTTATACCCTATGGGTAAAAACTCAAAAACAGCATAATTAGCATTAAATTTACTAATTAATTCAAAAAATACTGAATTCTTGCTTGACTTCCTATTTAAGCAAGAATTCTAAACTTTATTTAAATGCATATCTTTATGCAAGTTAATATTGAATGAAACATTGGCCAAGATCTATTTTAGTTCAAACTTATGTTTAGTTTGCTAATTAACTGAAATGTGTTCCGATCATGTCCTTTTTTTTATTTATTTACATTCTCTTAACAAGAGAAATTTTTACTATTATTAATCCATTTTTTTTTATAATCTTTCAAAAATTTTTGATATAAATTACATTGTATTTTCCCTTTTAATTCTTAATTATATCTTGATACAATTTGATACTATGTTTTAGCTTGTAATGAAACATTTTATTTATCATTACTATCTATTAAAATTATATAATTAATTTTTTAGTTTTAGGTATCAGCTTCAATATCCTAAAATAAAATAATTTAAAAAAAATATTAAAATATTAAAATATTAAAATATTAAAATATTAAAAAAAAAGAAATGCAACAACCAGCAGCGTATCCTATTTACTATCAAACGATGTTAACACCATCAAATTCTGCAAATTCAACTCCAGTTAGTTCTAATTTCCCATATCAATCATCAACATATATTTCATATGTTCAACCACAATCATTTATTAGAACAAATAATTTTCAATTTAATTCACAAAATTCAATTCCATCATTTTCAAATAATAATAAAATTAGTTCTTCAGTTTATTCAGTTTCTTCAATTTCTTCAAGTGAATTAACAAATAATATTAATAGTAATTCAACAAGTAGATCATCATCAACTTCAAGTAATTGTAATATTAACAATAATATTAATAATAATATTAATAATAATAATTCATATCAATTACCACAACCGATACATTTACAAAGTCATCCAAATCCAATTCAAATTCCATTAAATATGTCAATGAAATATGCATATCAACCACAACCACAACCACAACCACAATTTAATCATAATATTGGATATTATCAACCATTATCACCACCACTTTCAATTAGATATAATAATTCAATTATTTATAATGATAATAATAATAATAATAATGAACAACAATTTCCATTAACACCATCTACTGATAATAGATTAGATAATTCAGAATTAAGTTGTAATTTAAGTTTTAATACAAGTTTTAATAATAATAATAATAATAATAATAATAATAATAATAATTCCAATATTAATGAAGATATACCACAAACTAACGATATATCAGTTTTAACACCAATACCAGGTTGTATGGCATATCATCATCCTTTAATACCTATTATACCAAGTGCATCAGGTAATACTAGAAAACAAGCTATTAAATTACTTGATAATAGTTTAAATAATGGGAATAATAATAATAATAATAATAATAATAATAATAATACAATGGGTAATATTATAGAGGGTAATAATAATAATAATAATAATAATAGTATTAATAATGATCAAGAAAATTCAGAAAAAAATCCAGAAAAGACAGAGGTTAGAAGAATGGCATTTGGATCACCTACATGGACATCAAAAGATGATGAATTATTAAGACATTTAAAAGAAACTGAAAAAATTGGTTGGAGAGATATTTCAATGTATTTCCCAACACGTACAATTAATGCATGTCAATTTCGTTGGAGGAGATTGATCATGAAGGAAGAGAACAGGAAGAAGAGAGAAGCTCATAAATTAGCAATAAAGGAGAAAATGTTGAAAAGTTCCATTAAAAAGAAAATTGAATAGTAATTAAATATATATATATATATATATATATATAGTGTATAAAAACAATGTATTAAAGAAAAAAAAAAGATTTAAAAACAAAAAGATTTAGAAAACAATTTTGATGTTTCAAATTCAATTCTCTTTTTTTTCGCTTACCGAGTTTCCGTGATTTACGCTTCAAAATTAGTACGCGTTAAAAGCGTAAAGAGCGACAATCAACACAATCTCGGTTAAAATATAATCATTGTATTGTATTATATTGTATTGTAAAATGTTATGAGAAGTATTTTGGTGGTATAAATTTTTACATGCATATTAACTGATTGTAAAATAATCATATCATATATATTAATCAATTCTATAGTAAATTATATAGGTATATATCGCTAATTATATATATAGACAAAAAAAAAAAAAAAAACTAGTTACAGAACTAAAATATCTTTTACACTTTAACCAGACAAAATATAGATTTTGTGGAAACTCACTTGTTGGAATTACTTCTTTATCCAAAAATACAATCTAAAATAAATAATCAATAAAATGTCTGTTCCATCTAAAACTATATCATCTTCATTAAAAGATGAAATAAACCAAATAAAAATCAAGGGGGAGGGGTTAAAGAGGGCTCATCAAGAAGAAGCTGATGTTGTACATAAACGTACCAAGGTAAGTGATGAGTTGATGGTTGCTCAAAACAATTTCAATGAATCATCAATGGTGGTTATGGAAACATCATTATCATCAATTTTGAATGAAATTAAAACATTCAGAAAAGATTTTGTTAAAATGGAGGACAAGTTTGTTAAAATGGAGGACAAGTTTGATAATAAATTGACCATTTAATAAGATACATTTATTAATTACCGTTCTTCTGATGATCCTACTTTAACATATCTCCTTTGATTTGTATTTGTTTAATTTCATCCTTTAATGAAGATGATATAGTTTTAGATGGAACAGACATTTTTTGATTAATTATTTTAGATTGTATTTTTGGAATAAGTAATTAGGGAATAGTTAAAATAAATACAAGAAGAAGAAGAAGAAGAAGAAGAAGAAGAAGAAGAGAGTGGAAGTGAAAGCTGAAGGCAAATAAACAAATAAACAAATAAACAATTAAATAAATAAATAAAATGCATCCCTTCGACCGCCAACATCTGTTACTACTTACTCATTGGTAAATGATCTGAATATAATATATATATATTATATATATATATATATATATATATATAATTTTAACTATCATATTACTTTAAATTGTCTATCGTGCAATATTAAATAGTCTACTGTCTGTCATTGATTGATTGATTATGTTTGGTATTACGTAAGCGCAAGCAAATTAATTTATTACGTAATTGTTTTTTTCTCTTTTTTTCTCTTTTTAACAATAAGAACGTGTGCATGTCAATTTTGTATGTAATATAATATAACATTGTAACATGTTTTTGTATCTTTTTATTTTTTATTTATTTTTTATTTTTTTGGTTTGTTTGATAAGTCTATTGATCTGATTATCCAATCAATTAATCATATCAATTGTTTATATTAATTGATTATATTAATAAACCAAAAAAATGATTGGATTTTCTTACCCAGAAATTGGATTCGAACCTTATTGGGGTCCACCATCAGCAACAATTGATTGGTGTGAAGAAAATTATTTATTTACACCTTATATCGCAGAATTAATTAATTCATTAACAAATATTGGATTTATATTATTAGCAATTCATCATATTTATTCAACTTTTAAGAATAAACATGGTTTACTGTATATTTTCATATCTTTAGGATTCGCATCTGTTGGAATTGGTAGTTTTATGTTTCATTCAACTTTATGGTATGAACATCAATTAATGGATGAATTACCAATGGTTTGGGTAACTGCAATTCCATTTGGTTATATTTGGGGTTGGAATAAACCTGAACCTTATCATTTAATTTGGAATATTGGTACTTTATTAATTACAAGTTTATTTACTTATATTTATATTTTCATTTATAGAAATCCAATATTTCATCAAATTTTTTATGCAATTTTAAATTTTGGTGTTATTTATAAAACTATAAAAACAATTCAATTAGTTATTCCTGATGAAAAAATTAGAAAAAATCAATATAAATTATTAATTTTCGCTTTCTCTTTATTCATTTTCGGTTTCTTAATTTGGAATTTAGATAATTTATTTTGTCAATATTTAATTAATTGGAGACATAATTATCTTGGTTGGCCTTTAGGTTTCTTAATTGAAGGTCATGGTTGGTGGCATGTATTTACAGGTTTAGGTATTTATTATTTTATTCTTTATAATATGATTCTGTCAACTTATATGAGAAATGAAGGTGATAAATATGAAGTTGTAAGACATGGTTTCTTAGTTGAAATTAAAAGGAAAAAAGAGAAAAATTTATAATTTATAAATTGTAAAATTATTATATATTCATATTATTATTTAAAATTATTTCACTATATTTAAAATTATCATTTAAAACTTTCCATGCAGTTTCCTCATAATTACTCATTTCTTTATCATTACTATTTTGTGATTCTTTAATTATCGTTTCAAATGATTTAAAACTTTTAACAAACCACTCATCATTTTTAAAGTCTTTAACATAAAATCCAAATATTTGACTTAATTCAATTAGATATTTAATTTGAACTGGGGTTTGATCATGAATTGATTTATTAATTAAATCAGATGATTCATTTAAAATATTCCTTAAAATTATCTTAAATTCTTCATTAATTAATTTATCCTTATGATTATTTAAATATAGGAAATAAACTTGATTTAATAATAATTTAAATTCAATTGGAAATTTAATATATTCATTTGATAATTTTAAATCATTTAAAAAATTATTAATTATTTCAAATATTTGATTTTTTTCATCTTCAAATGATATTGATAAAATTTTACCTAAATAATTAAATTGTAATTTAATAATTTCAAATCTAATTTGAAGTGTTGTAAATGAAAATAATTTACTTAATGTATTAAGATAATTATTAATTGCCTCAATACTTATTGAGATTTCAAAATTTGGTATTTTATTTAATAATATAATACTTTGAAATTCCCATTGTGATCTTAATGTTAATTTAGGATAAATTTCATTAAAATAAATTTCATTTAAACTAAAAATAGAAACTTTATCTAAAAAGAAATTAATTTTATTTTTATTTGTAATCTCATTAGAAATTATAATCATAACCATTGGTAAAATTCGTTTATTAATTTTAATATTACCATTTATATCAAATATTAAATTAATTAACTTTTCAAAAAAATAATCAGATTGAATTTTTAATTCAAATGAAATATTCAATAAAATTTCTTCGTCTTTAATATCACTCAAATCATCGAAAAGTTTAAAAAATAATTCCTCTTTCTCAATTTCATTCATTTCTTCAACTTTTAAATTACATGAATAATATATTATCACTTTATTAGATAAATTAAATAAGTCATCATCACCATCAGCTTCTGCTGTTTCCTTAATAATCTTACACAAATCTTTTAATAATAAAAATTGATTAAAATCAATTTTTTTCAAAATCGTTTGAAATTCTTCAAATATTTCAATTAAAATTTCATTATCAATATCAATTCCATTAGATTCACAAATCATAAATAATTTAATTAATTTATCAAACATAACATTGCAAACTTTTTCATTTATACTCTCCTTTGATGTAGTTAATATATTACTAATTAAAATTAATTGAACTTTATGATATAATACAAATTCCTCAATATCAGTATTAAAATTAGAAATCTCAAGATTAATAGGTAATATAGGTAATTTATCCCCAATAAGTTCCATCAAATATTCACAATTATCAGGTACATCAGCAATATAATTAGATAATATCTTGATTGATAAAATACATGTATGTAATTGTGGTGTATTTTGATATGAACTATTCTTAATTAAGTGATTAAAAACTTGTTGGATTTTATCATGTGAAATGTTTCTTCGATTATTTTTATCACGTAATAAAATTGATAATTCTTCAAGATATTTATCACTAAATTTTTCAGCCATTTGAAATATATTTAGATTTTAAACTGATAGACTAATAAACCAACAAAATCCTTACTTTTAGGTATATATTTAAGTATTTGTAATTTTCAGATTTTTTCGTTTTTGATGTTAATCAATTGAGAACCGCGTAACAACATAACCAACAATGTCATTTTAAAATAATAACTCAGGAAATTTATTGATGGTTCTTTTAAATTGAAAAAAAAAAGTAACTACTTTACTATATAACAATACATGCGATTATACAATATGACAGAATGAAAAAATGTAAAACAGAATAAAATAAAATAAAATACTAAAATAATAAAATAATAAAATAATAAAAAAAAATAATAAAATAATAAAATAATAAAATGAAAAAATAATAAAATAATGAATTGAATATAAATACTAATAATTACAAAAGCTAAAACTCCTTAGGAGCCTCACGATACCAACCTTCACCAATATCTTCACCTCTAGTACCAACTTGTCTATCGATATGACCTTCGACATTTGCATCATTTAGCCAATAATGGTTAGATAATCCAGCAGCATCTAATCTCTTACGTGGATCCAAAATTAACATACCCTTAAGGAAATCAGAAATTTCTAAACTATCTTGTTCACTAAACTTATATTTTTCTAATAAAACACTCTCAAGTGGCCATGGCTTTAAGTTTTGAATTTTACGTAATGTACGTAAATCTGAATGAAAATAATGTTTACCATAAATACTTGACTTAATCAAATACTCAGGTATTGGACCTAATAATTCAATTATTTGAGCTAAATGATCATCATTTTTACTAAATGTTTGACCAGTCGTTGGCTCAAATAAAAAATCACCTGTTAAAAGTTCAAAAATTAAGCATCCAACAGACCAAATATCTGCTGAGCAACCCCAATTTGCACCTAATATAACTTCAGGTGATCTATATTGTCTTGTTTGAATATCATTTGTAAAATGTTTATAAATCCAACAAGCATTACCTAAATCTGCAATTTTAACTTTAATTACATCATCATCGACAATCTCTTCAGCACTTGGTGGAACATAATTGAATAAATTTTTTTCTGTTTCGTTATGTTTATGCATAATAGACTGAATATCTTTATATGACATTCGACTTGGTAAGTCTGAGCTTGAAGCTAACGAACTTGAAATAGGAATTGTTCGACTTAAATTTGATGATGATGACATTGGAATTGGAATATTTCTAGCATTCATACTACTGCTGTTACCAATGTTATTGATATTGTTGTTGTTATTGTTAATATTATTATTATTATTATCGACAAAAGAGTTTGAAGAAGAATCATTAAAATTTTTTGTTACTGAGGAACTAATAGGTGAATTGAAAAAAGAGCTGGAATATGATCTTAATGGTGATGGTAATGGCTGTGAGCCTGTAACAACTGTATTTGTCCTTCTTTTACCATATCTTGTCTTACCAGAGAAATTTCTTGCCTTTGCTAAGTCTGTTAAACTTTTCGTATCAATACTACCATTCCCGTTGGTTAATAATTTACTTGAAATTTTCTTTAAAATATGACGTTCCCATTGAGTTTCTTCAAGGTAATTTAATAATGCCTCAACCTCATGAATACCGATTAATATGTTTTCCGGTTTGATATCAGTATGAATTATACCACATTTTCTATGTAAAAAATCAATTGCTAATAAAATTTCTTTAGCAATTTGTTTCACAAATTTGATTGGTAATCCTTTATGTTTATACCTCCTTATTAAACCTAATAAATTCTCACCCAAAACTTCAAAGACAATACAAATATGAGTTCCATTCTCACCTTCGTGATCAAAATAATCTAATAATTTAATTAAGTACTGATGACCAGGATGATCTTTATCGGTTATATTTATCTTTGTTAACAATTTGATTTCATCAACAGCTGTTTCTCTATAACCTTGAGCACTTCTAACAACTTTCATAGCAACATGAACATTATTAACTGTATCTTTTGCTAACCAAACAGTTGAAAAATAACCCCATCCTAATTTTCTAACTAATATATATCTACCATTTTTATAACTTTCTCCAATATACGCAGGATGATAACCACCTTCTTTATATTCACTTAAATCTTCTTCAGCTTCTTTGATAATTTCATGGTCAGGTTCATCTTCATCTTCATCTTCATCTTCATCTTCATCTTCAATCAATGAAAAGTCAACAACATGAACATGATCTTCATTGATTTCATCAGGATTAATATTCGTATCTATTTCTATTTTTTTATTAACATTATTATTCCTATTATCATTATTATTAATATCAGTGTTTAATAAATTATTTTTTAATGTTTTATGTAGTGAATTTTCTTTTGTAATTGTAACTATATTTGATCCAATATTTTCAGAATGTACCATTTCTTCACTAATTTGTGCAAAAGGTTCATTTACTGAAGTAATAACACTTAACCCATGATTTTTTTTACCTTTAGAATCTGTACTTGTAATTGAACGAGCAAATGTAAGTGGATTTTGAGAATTTATAGAATTTGTTATCGATAATGAAGAAACTGTTGAATCGGGAATTTTTAATTTTCGTTCAACTTCTTCATTTATAGCTTCATCTTCATTTATTGATGCAGATTTTAAATCATTTGAATTATCATTTTTTGATTTTTGATATTGTTTTTGAAATGCAAGTGAAAGTTTTGAAGAAATATGTGGTTGATGTGCATGTTGTTGTAATTGACCTGTTAATTTATTGAATTGAGAATCATTCTCTATTATTAGATTTGGATTCTTTGATTCGTTAGCAAATTTTAAACCATTTTCTTTTTTAATTATGTTTTTATTATTCTTGTTATTATTATTAGTATTATTATTATTATTCGTCGGATATAAATTATTTGACAGCATTGTCAAAAGATGCTTAAAATAATTGTTTTTGTTGATATATAAGTTTTGATTTTCTTTGAATATATAAATAAAATGATACTTAAACGAAGAAAAAACAGTGGTATCTTGTCTATAAAAAAAATTACAAATATGGTTATTTTTATATGGATGCTAATTTGTGAAATCGGAACAAATGTGTTATTTTTTATATCCAGAACAAACATATGCCATCTGACAGACACAGATCATGGACTCAATCAGTGATCAGAATATCGTTTATAGTCGTTCTGTAAAAAAGAAACTAAAAGAGATGGCGAGCATGGAATTTAGCACCGCAATTTATTAATAATTTTGAAGGATGACGCAATGAGTTACCAAATTGAGTTAATCAACTACTCATCCAGCAAATAATCAAATAATCAAATTATATAAGGTTATCATTAATATATAAATTGAACTATATACTATATAACTATTTACGTAAATTCATTTATAGATGGTTTTGAAAGAGAAGGGAAATTTAAGCACTTCATAACTTGGTGGTTGATTTTTCTCCTTTTTTTTAAAAGAAAAAAAGAAACGATAAAAAAACAAAAATTAATATTAAAATTAAAGTATAGTAAAATAAAAAACAAACAAATAAATATAGAAAAAATATTACTTATTTTATGATTTAATCTATTCTATTGCATTAGAATATTTTTCATGTTGTGAATTCAGTTAATTCAAATTTATTTCATTTCAGAATCACCATCAGCATCCTTCTTTCTGTTTGCAGCAATCTTTGCAAAAATATCAGCAGCTGCAGCTTGTTCTTTCTTTTGATTAGATTTAGCTTTTAATTCTGCTTGTTTTGCATTATATCTACCTTTGATTAAGTTACCAATTGAAGCTAATTCTTCATATTTAGCAACATATTTACCCTTGGTTGAATCAAAACCTTCATCATATAACCATTCTTCAGTATCCATTAACATTTTAGATAATTTTTCCTTTTCTTCATCACTTGCAAAATCTTTATATTCATCTTCTAATTTACCTCTTAAAGTATAAATATATTCTTCAAGTGCATTCTTCTTTTCTTCAGTTTCAGCAACTAATTTATCATCAGCAACCATCTTGAATTCTTTTTCATGGAATTCAGCAAGGAGATCAGCTGAAAGAGTTTGACCAAAATATTCAACATTTAAGTCAGCAACTTTAACTAATTTCTTAACAATCTTATATTCTGGTTCTTTTGGTTCTACTTCTTCACCTTCAGCGGTTTCTTCACCTTCTTTCTTTACAGCTTCTGGTTCTTCAACAAGTTCTTTAAATTCTTTTTCAGCAACAATATATGCTTCTTCAATTGTATAGAAACCAGATGGATCTTGTCTAACCTTTAATTTACAAGTTGCAGATTCTTCACCTTCTGGAACTTCAACACCAGTAATTGACCACTTTGCAATTAAAGGTTTAGTTGAAGGTGGTAACTCTTCTGGATGAGTATATTTAGCTTCAACTTCAAAATTTTTAGTTCTGTATAAAGTAATTAATTTGGTTGATGGATAATTTGCACCTTTTTGGAAAACTTCTAAATGATCAGTATCTTCAGTACCTCTTTCCCAGAAATAAGTAACTGATAGTAAATTAATATCTTCAAATTTAAATGGTTTAACTCTTAAAGTTGGAGAATGCATTGCACAAATAAATGCAGCACCTTTTGCAATTGATTCATCTTGATTAAGAGTAGTTGAGAATGGTTGACCGAAAATTTCAGTAATTTTATTCTTTAAACATGGAATTCTTGTAGTACCACCAATTAATTCAATGGAATCAATTTCTTCAATTTTTAAACTTGACATATTTAATGCATCATTAACAGGATTAGCAATTCTTTCTAATAAAGGTTGAACTAATTCTTCTAATTCTTCTCTAGTTAATTGAGATGAAACATCAACATCATTCATAACAGATTCGATATTAATTGGAGCAGCAGTATTTGCAGATAAAACTTTCTTTAATTTTTCGGCAGCAGCTAAAACTCTTGAATAAGCTTTTGGATTTGATCTAATATCAATTTTATACTTACCTTTAAATTCATCAGCAAAATGTTCAGTAATTGCTCTATCAAAATCCCTTCCACCAAAATGTTTATCATAACCAGTACCTAAAACTTTCATTTCACCTTTTTTCATTGCAACAATTGTACAAGTATAACTTGAATGACCAATATCAATAAAAGCAATTTTTTTTGGTTCATCTTCTGGTAAATCAGTTTTAAAAACACCATAACTAACAGCAGCTGCTGTAACTTCATTAACAATTCTAACTGGATTTAAACCTGCAATTTTACAAGCATCAGCTGCAGCTCTTCTTTGAGTTTCAGTATACCAAACTGGGACTGCAAGACAAATATCTTTAATAGTTGATTTTGTTTCTTTTTCAGTTGTTTGTTTTAATTTATTTAAGTACATTGCAACTAATTGTAAAGAAGTAAAATTTTGTTGTTCACCTTGGAATCTAACTTTTGCACAAGTTGAACCATTTTCATCAGCTAACAGTGGAACAGTTGAATATTCTTGTTCAACTTTTAAATCAGGTGATTCAGCAGATAAACCTAATAATCTTTTTAAACCAGTAACTGTATTTTTTAAATTTGAAGTTTGTTGATTTTTACCAGATTCACCAATAGCTCTATTTTTTGAACCAAAACCAACAACTGAAGGAGTTGCTCTATTTGAGACTTCATTAACGACAACGTCAATACCTCTATTTCTTGCAACTGCAATAACAGAATTATTGTTACCTAAATCAACACCGAATGGAGTAGACATCTTTTCTTTATTAACTAATTATTTATATATAATTGATTTATTTAATGTAAAAGACAAAAAAAAAAAAGTGTAAAAAAATATAAAAATAAAATATTTAATAACAAATGTAAAAAATATGAAATGAATGAAAAAGGCAATTTGTATAACAACTATAATAATATAAATATATATATATATATATATGTGTGATGATGATGATGACGATGATGATGTGTGCCACTAAAAATATATATATATAATAATTTTTTTTTTCAACTTTCCAATTTCTATGAATAAAAATTTTCCCTCTCTTTTCCATTCAAAAGGGACGGCAAAAACGAATTCGAGAACTTTCCAGACTGAATTTTCGGTTTTTTGCATTTTTTTGCATTTTTTTGCATTTTTTTGCATTTTTTTGCATTTTTTTACATTTTTTTGCAAGTTTTGCAATTATTTTTTTTTGAAAAATTATTTTCATTATATTTTACTGTTTGCTTATAAAAAAAAATATATATATATATATATATATTTCTATTTTTACATACGACAAAGTGTTTGCAACGTTTTAAATCCATTACTTATCATTAGTTGCTGCGCCATCTCCAAGGATTTATCACGTACCGCATGCACCGCCACTTGCTGCTCTTCTTCACTTAAAACATTACTATTGTAAATCATATAAAGAAGTAAGTGGAAATCACTTAATTCTATTAAAAATTCTTCAATACTTGAATGACCTTTATCAATACATGTAAATTGTTTTGATAAACTATGAAGATCTGCATGTTCACCTAAATATTCACGATTTTCAATAGGAAAATTACATGGTTTAAATAAACTATTTTCTTCCTTTTCAGGGAAACCATGAGTTAATGATACAAGTAAAAATTCAACTGGAAATGAAGGTTTTGCATTATGTTTAACTTGTAATCCATATTCATTAATTTTTTGATAAAAAATATCAGGTACATATCTATTTGAATTAGCTTCTTTAATAAACATTTGATCAGGATGAGTTGATGCACAAATTAAATCTGCTTTAACTAATGCTTCAGCTGATTCAGATGCTTGATATGCATTAATATCAATCTCTCCATTATTATTACCACTTATAACACATGTAACAAATTTACTAGAAAATTCACCAGTTTCACTCCATTTACATTTATTAGGATATTTTAATTGCCATTTAACTGAAAATAAAATTTCAAGCGATGATAAAAAAAATGAATTTAAATGCCTTTTACAAATAACACTACCATCTCCTTTACCTGAATCTGATAAATCTGTAAATATAATACCAACAGGTAATAATCCTAATTCATTTGATAATTTAATAACTTTATCTTCATCAATCCATTCCTGTAATATAATACCATCTTCTTGATCAATTTGTGGGAATTCATAAATAGCTTCAACTTTAACTTTTATACCTAATGGTATTTTATCATATCTATCATATTTACCTAATAATAAACCAATTCTTTGAACTCCACTTAATCTCCATGCATTTATAAATTTATTAACCATATCACTATTTTCAAATTCAACATGATCAACCATACGAAATTCTTGTCTTTGTAATGTAATTGCAGATGGTTGACATTTAGAACAAATACCTTTTGGCCATGGTTCATGTCCTGATGGACATTTTTTATTAATTGAAAAATTACTTGGTTTAAGTGGTGGAATATAACTTGATCCACCTTCTTTTTTATTTATTTTACTATTTAATTCATCAATATATGCATGAAATGAAATATGTTTAATATTATGATCTGCTTGATATTCTTTATCCCATGGTGGTAATGGTGAACAATATTCACACATACCTTTATCACTATGTTTACATAATGGTCCTTTCTTTCTTGGAATTAAACCAGGATCTTTATCTAATTCATCATCTAATTTAGACTGTTTTTCAAATGATGAAGAATCTATTATCTTATTTATATTAACACATGCACTATCATTATTAAAATTATTATCGTTACTAGTAACTATTTTACCTGAAATACTTTGACCATTTGATGTACTATTAGATTTATTATAATTTAACATTAACATATCACCATTTTTCAAATTAAGTTGATCAACAGTAATTGATTCTACCTCATTTGCAACTTTTGTATCATTATTGTTTCTAGGGAATGTAATTGTTAATGATGATGGATCAATAGTTGGTAATTTTGTTAATACTAATTCATTTAATAAATCACCAAAATTTGTATTACCTTCACAATTCAGACGATATTGACCATCTTTTGATCTGAATCGAATAATCATTATGTTTTTTTTTTTTTGACTAGTATCTCTATGATTTTAGTATTTTTTAACTGTTAAAATAAAATTATTCAAGAAAAAGCAGTTAAATGCAGATTTGCCACTAATATAATTCAGTTGCCCGATTTAGTTTTGGGAAGGACACACAAAATTTATTTAAAAAATATATACATAATAGAGAAATCGACCTCGCCTTTATATGAAGAGAAAATTACCAGAAAGAAAAATATTATGTGGGGATGGATTTATACTTTATATATTTCAAATACTAACCTTGAATATACTTTCATTTTTACAGCATTAATAATATATTTCAGATATATATTTTTATATAAAAAAATAAAGACCACAATAAAACATTTATATATGATATCGAAAGTTTTAATAGAGAATACATGCAAGATTTCATTATCTTTAAGTTCCGCAAGACCGAGAGTTAACTATTCCTCTTATTCAACATCATCTGAAAATTCCAATGATACTAAAGAAACAGAAAACAAACAATTCAAAAAAGCACAGCTATATTCATTTGGTAAATATGCTTTTTATGATTCTGTGGTAGATATTGCACATTTAAATATTGTTCGTACAGATGCTTATTACATTGCTCGTCAAAGGTTTAGATTAGAAAATAAAGATACACCACCCCCATCAACATCAACACCTTCTCCATCATCTTCATTATCTCCACAATCTTTAGTTTTCGATCCAAGTGCCAAAAAAAGTGTTCCAACATTTGATCAAGTTTTCGGTGGTGCATCAAAAACGGCAACAAAATCATCACGTAGAGATTTATCATATAGAAATAAAAATAAAATAATTGCAGGTATTAAAGTTCCTGGTCGTCCAATTGAACCTGATAATTGTTGTATGAGTGGGTGTGTTAATTGTGTCTGGGAATTGTTCAATGAAGATTTAGAGGAATGGAAAGATAAACGTAATGAAGTTGCTAAGAAATTAAATGGTCAAGCAGAAAATGGTGGTTTAGGACCTAATGGTGAAACTTTAGTTTGGCCACATAATTGGGAAGTTCCACCTAAAACTCTTAATCCAGATTTCTTATCACCTGAATATAAGGCTAAATCTTCTTTATCATCAAAGGATAAATCTGCTGCAAATCCGGACGTTGTTGAAGAAATTCAAGGTATGCCCGTTGGTCTTCAAGTATTTGCAATGTTTGAAAAGAAAAAGAAAGACGAAAGAAAGAAAAGAGAGGCCAAAAGAAAAGCTGAAACTACATTATCCGATTCTTTCTCTTTAGATTCATCTTCTTCTACAAAAAATATAGGAAATTCCAGAGATACTTCAGCAACAGTGTAGTAAATACATATATAATACAGGTGACATTGGTATACGAACTCTATTTTCAGTATTTTTTTTTTTATTTCTCAATCTATAATAGACTAGTACATAAATATATTAGAGTAGAAATTATATAAATAATGCTTTCAATAATATATAAATAAATAATATTCATATAGTGATAGTTTCTGTTTCTGAATAAATTAGAAAATATTAAATTTAATTAACATCAACTCCCTTAGCTTTTAGGAAAGTCTTAGCTTCGACAATTTGTTCCTTTAATTCTA
This sequence comes from Pichia deserticola, assembly GCA_030570135.1. NCBI lineage: Eukaryota > Fungi > Ascomycota > Pichiomycetes > Pichiales > Pichiaceae > Pichia > Pichia deserticola. Next base: position 20,692 of record JAJLVB010000002.1, on the reverse strand, counting down.
TATATTTATCTTTTTTATCTTGTAAAGTATAAACACCATAACCAAGTGAATATAATGCATAACAACCAAATGAAACTAATGCCCACCATGGGATAACAGGTAAAACTAAATCATGGAATGTAGCAGGTGTTGGGAAGACTCCAACCCAAAGAGAGAAATAAATGGCGGATATAGCTAATGCATATATTGCTGTTTCATATGCTTTTGTCATCTTTGCTTTAATATGTTTATCAATCTATAAGATATTTACAACTAATTGATACACTCTACTGCTGATAGAAATCAACAATTCAGGTTAATTTTACTATAGCTTTTTTGACTTTCCTCTTACGTGTTTGAAATAATACGCTTTCTCATTACATAATATGTATTCAAAAAATTCATTTGTGATATAAAATTTTGCTTAGGTAAGCAAAATTGAATACTATGTCATTAATATATTGGTTATTCATGTAAGGAGTGAAGAGAATGAGTGGATATTATATTTGAAGGCTGTTAACAATGTTCATAAATAACAGTGTAACTACAATTTACTGATCAGAAATTTCCTCAATGGAGAACAGTATTTAGTTTGAGCTCATTTGTTTCAAAAGTAATTAATGACTCGAATAAATGGTTATTTTAGATTTCCAACAACAAATTACTAATTAATCTCATAATATGCTAAAACTTTTCTTAAAAAAAAAGTCAATCAGATAAAGTGCAAAGTTCTTTTTCTACCAAATGATATAAAAAATATTGAACCGAAGGATAGCATCGTAGTAATTTTTTAAATCATCACATGTTTGTCTTCGAAATCGAGTAAAGATTAATAGTATAAAAAGTAAATTCCTTTTAGTTTGTATATTTAGATGATAGATATAATAACCATGTGGTTCTATGATTAGTTTAAATATAGAAACTAGATGTTAAATCAAAAAAAAACAGTAAACGGTCATCAGATAATATCTTAGTTGAGCCCTGCTTTTACCAAACCTTCTACTTAACTAACAATTTTTCAATTTTTGCCATACTAAATTTAGAACTTGTCTTTGCGAACACAAAAAATGGTGTGTTCTATAATAAATTTTTATATAAAGTAACATGTTTTATATCAAAGATCAACAGTAGATTGTGATTTATACTACAACTTTTTTTTTCCAACCTACACACTAAGATTTCTGTTACCATAAATAACAGAAATGTTCTCAATGGTCACAATCTTCAAGATTGCCAATTATTTGTTGACAACGGGGGTAAAAGTTGTTTCTTTAGTTTCTATTGTTTCATTAGTTGCATTATATTTATTTCAAAGAAAATTAGTTTATCCTTCATCTCTCAATAATGCAAGGAAAATAGTGGATAAACCTGACAAATATAACTTACCTTATGAAGAACTTACAATAGTAACAGATGATAATGAAAAATTACATTCTTATTTATTGCTACATGATGTAAATGATGTAAATTATTCTAATAAGACAATTTTAGTCTTATCACCAAATGCTGGAAACATCGGTTATTTCCTGCCAATAGTTCACCACATTTACCAAAATTTAAACTACAACGTCTTTATATATTCTTATCGAGGTTATGGATACTCAACTGGTTCCCCATCAGAGCATGGTCTGAAAAAGGATGCCGATGCAGTAATGCGTTTCATTTCAACTAATAAACAATTATCTCAAAGTTCAATTATACCTTATGGTAGATCATTAGGTGGTGCAGTTGCTATTTATATAGCAGCTAATTATGGTAATCAAATAGCTGGATTGATACTTGAGAATACATTTTTAAATATACCAAAAGTGATGCCTTATATTTTCCCAATTCTTTCACCATTTGGTTTCATGTGTTCAGAAATTTGGAATAGTGAAGAAGAAATAAAAAAGATTAAACCTGATATACCATGTTTATTTTTATCAGGTACTCAAGATGAAATTGTCCCTCCAAGTCATATGAAGACTTTATATGATACTATCAGTGAATCAAATGATAAACAAAGAACAGGTGTTAAAATATGGAGAGAATTCAAAGCAAATCATAATAATACAATAGTAGCACCTGGATATTGGGATACTTGGGAACAATTTGTAAAAGAACTAGTTGTTCCAATTGGTAAATAATATCCGCAAGATAAAAAGTTTTGTAACTTGTTTTGGTATTATTTAATTATATTAATTTAATTTTATAAAGTCCGTAGGGTAATCTATATATTAAAAAAAATAAAAAAAAAAATGCAAATTTATATATATAAAATTTATCCAAAGAAAAGATCAACTAAAAAGCAAACCCATCCACCCCATGTAATAATTTCAACTATTTTTCTAATCCATTTATTATGAAAATGTGCATATAAATTACCACAACTATTATTTCCTTCTTGATCAAACATACCTTGGCCATATTGGACATACCTTCTCACATTACAACCGTTCCAAAAATTCCACCATTTAGCTCTTTGACATGGACTTGTTCTTAAAAGATTTTTTGTTAATGGACCAGTTGGTCCATCTATATATTTCCATTCAAAAGGTGACCAATGTTGCCTTGGATCTTCAGGGTCAAGTTTAGGATCACCCCATGCACCATTATATTCTAACCATTTTCCATATTTAGTTTCTCTGAATGGATGTGAACCATTTGCAAGTGATAACAACATGGAATTATTTCCTTCATCTGATGGTGTATAAGTATATGCAAGATAATTTAGTGCGGTATTCCAAAGTCCTCCACGATCAGTAAAATCACTTAATATAGCATATGGTATATCATGACTATGTTGACCTGTACTTGGATAATTTGCATGTGTTCCACGAGCAGAAAATATAACTGGTTGAACGCCATTACCAATTGCAATTCCAGTTGAATTTAATGATTCCTTTTCCATGTTATCATAAAAATATGCACCTCCACCACCATGAGCTGACATCCAAACAATTACTGGTTCACCATTGTAAAATCTTATTAAGCAATGTTCCCAATCTCCGATATGATTACCAAATGGTCCAAATCCCATAACAAATGGACCTAAATTAAATGAATAAAAAAAGAACCAGTATGCATCTACCCATCCATTACCTTTATCTGTTACTATAAGCGTTGTTGGAGCATCTTTTATTTCACCATTATAATAACTTGGTTTATTATGTTTTCCTGTAATCCATTCAGGGTCTGTGTCAAAATCATCGAGTGATGATAAAAATACTAATTCTTCTTGAGTTGATTTTGGTAAATATTCTAAATCTGATAAATGTAATTTCTGTTTCTTATAATCTGGATCTTTCGGATCTTTACCTGGTAAATCTATTACCGTACCATTTCTCCAAGTTGGACGGAAATTGGATACAAATTTTTCAATGTCATATGGTAAATATTTTTCTTCCGAATATAGATAAACCAACGGTGCATATCTGGTAACATAATCTGGAATAGATCCTGGTTTTAAAATTCTTGATTCAACCGATGGATATGATTCCAAAGGTGGTAAATTTTTATATGTTGATTTCGATTTTAGCAAAGTTTTCAATTTTTCTTCAACTTCATTGTCGGAGAGATGACTTAAAGGTGATGCATGACAGAACAAATTACTGAATTCCAAAATATAAAACAATATGACAATAATACTATTCAATATCATTGTTTGCCGTATTGTTCAGTGGTAAAAAATAATTATTCAAAAGATTTATTACTTAACCTCTAAAAACCGGAACTAGGTCGTTAGAAGAAAAAAGAAGATAGCTGATGTATTAAAAATATGTATGACATGGTAACACTATAGTTTTATATTTGAAATAGGAATATAAGGTTCGCTAAAAAAATCATAGTTCTCCAAAGACCGAGGGCTTTTTTCCGAATAGGGAAATCATCTTGTATTTTGACTACATGTTTTTCTTCCTTAAACAAAAATGTTTTGAAGTTTATATATATTTGTATTAAGCACCTAACCAAAAGGATTACATGGTTTCTTCTGCAAATAGAAAACAATGTATTGCCATAACTACAAAGGGAACACAATGCAAATTGTATGCACTTCCTGGTGAAAAGGTCTGTCATATTCATATTAAGTCAAAATTTAATTCAAAAGAAGAAGATAGAAAAAAAACAAAGAGTTCTAATAAATCGAAAACACTAGTCAATCCTTTGTTGAAGAATTTTGGGGTACAAAGTAAAGAGAGTTACAGTAATGTCAATTTTGTCAAACCAAAAACGGAATTTGGAAATATTTATGTTTTCACGTATGCTCATATGATGTATACTAAACCTACTCAGATGAAATATTTGAATTTAGCAGATCCAACACCTAATAACAGGATAGATTTAAAAAAAGTATCATTGTTTGATCCATCTGACAAAATTTTGATTAAAGTGGGATATACTCGTAAAAAACCGGAGTTGAGAATCAAAGAATGGAGAGAACAATGTGGTCATTCTGAGTTTATTCTTCTTTATCCGGGGTGTTTGGTTCCTCTATATAAAGGAAAATCGGAGAAAAGAAAGTGGGAAACTTTAGAAAAACTATTTAGAAATCTGAAAATTACACCAAAAGAATTAAAAAGTGAAGAGCTAATATCAAGTGAGGGAGAACATACAGGCAAAAAATACAAAAACTTGAATCAAGAAGCCACATGTTTTGTTTCATCAAAAGCTTATCTGTCCGAACAAAATATCCACAGGATACTGAGGGAGAAATATGGATCAGGTAAATTATTCTGTGAAGGATGTGCACATCATAAAATAAATTCGGATAACCAAATGGTGAAAACAATTGGTGTTCATACAGAATGGTTTTTGGTTCCAAGAAATGAAATTCATGTTATATGGGACATAATTGAATCACAGTGTGCTCTTTATGGTAAAATTCGAAAACAAGATTTTAAATAAATCTTAAATGTACCTAATTAATTTATTGTTATGTACTATAGATAATTTTTTATAAATATTAATAAATGTACTTTTACAATCTTCTTTCGTTTCAGTATCATTAGGGATATGAAATTGCTTTGTTAATCCTTTAAATATAGAACTCATAACTCTATGAATACCCAAAGAAATTGTTACTCTTTTTTTAGTAAAGAAGTAATTCAATTGTCTTTGTTTTTAAACATATGTTTTAAAAGTTACTATAAAGTTAAAAAATTTGGAAACAGTTTCAAAATGAAAATTTTGTTTCTCTGTTTAATTTTTAAAATTTAGATGCAAAAGCTTGATTTTCTTTTACAAAATTTTTTTAAGAGAAAAAAAAATATTTAGTTTAAAATTTATCTAAAAAATCTTTGCTGTTAATTTATTTCAGAAACAAGTCTGAATTGGACATTTTTATTAACAATTACTGGAGTATAAAAGATAACATGGATGCAAATGATCTTAACTCACAACATGTTTCTATCACCACCAATTTTATGTCGTGATTTTTGAAAAACTAGTGTAATGACAATAATAAAAGAATTTAACATACCCTTAAAACGGCAGGTTTTAGCGAGTCAAAAAAAATGAACTTCCTATCTTGTCGAGTTCTCCCAATATTTAGTTTATTGAAAATCTTCCAAGAATACTTTCAAATTTGTTTCATTGCAATCTACCTCTATTCTTGAAAGTATTTATCAGACAAAACAGAAAAATAGTAGAAAATATGTCTCTTCCAGAAAACTACACACTTACAATCCTTGGTGCTGGTGTCATGGGTTCCGCTGTTCTTTCAGCGATCTTGAAATCTAAACCAACTCCATTTCCAGGTAAAATCTATTGTTGCACAGGTTCAGCAGCATCTGCGGAACGTTTAAAAGAAACATATGGTGATTCCATCATAACATCATATGGGGAAAATAATATTGAACCAGTTAGAAAGGCTGATCTTATCATTTTAGGTTGTAAGCCATACATGTGTCAAACTATTTTAGATAATGTTAAAGATGGTTTAAACGAAAATCAAATAGTTATTTCATTACTTGCTGGTTGGACTATTTCACAACTTACATCTGGTATGGGTACTCAATATATTGCACGTGTTATGACCAATACACCAGCTAAATATGGATGTGGTACAGCAATTGTTTCATTTTCACAAAGTTTACAAGGTTCAAAATTTGAAAAAACAAGAGCAACTGTTATGGCATTAGTTGATACTGTTGGTATGGCATTAGAATTACCAGAAAAAAATATGGATGCTGCAACTTCATTAGTTGGTTCAGGTCCAGCATTTGTTTTATTAATGATGCAAGCATTAGCTGAAGGTGGTGTTCGTATGGGTATTCCATATGAAGTTTCAAAGAAATGTGCAGCTAAGGTCATGGAAGGTACTGCTAAAATGGTAATGGAAAGTGGTCAACATCCAGAAGCTTTAAAAAGTATGGTTTGTACACCTGGTGGGACAACCATTGGTGGTTTAATGGTTTTAGAAGATAAAGGAGTTAGAGGTGCAATTTCAAGATCTGTTGAAGAAGCTGCAAACATTGCTACCAATTTAGGAAAGAAATAATATAAACTTAATAACTGAAATTTTCTCTATACACATATATACATTTATAATAAAAAATATATTTACTAACACTTTATTCAAATTTATTGAATTAAATTTAAATAGGTATAATATTTCTAGCTAATGAGATAAATATTTATCAATTATTAAATTCTTCCATAATTTTTTTATATTCTTCTTCTTCAAGATTTTCTTCATACTTTGCTTCTTCTTCTGATGTTAATTCACCTCTTTGATACTTTTCCCTATATTCGGCTTCAGCTTTAATCTCTGTTTTAGCTCTATTATATTTCTCTTCTTTTAAAGTTGAAAATGTTAAAATTCCAAACCAAACTTCTAAAAAGCTGTATGTAAAGACGAGACTGTTACATAAAACAACCCATGTACCAAAATAACAGTAAGTACATAATCCGAAAAAGAAAGATAATCTTAAAAATATAACTGATTCGAAATATTGAATATTTTTATCTAAAAGAGGACTTAATTCTGACAAAATATGCGTTATAAGAACAATACCGATACTTCCATATATTGGGGATTTTTCATTCACCATTAATAAAGGTAAATTCATTGAAGAAGCTAGAACCAGAATACCAGAATATTCTATAATCATTCTTGGAGATACAATCAGGCCATAGGCGACGAATGAGAGTAATAATAAACGTGCTGAAATTAAAACTTTTGAAGAGAAAAGTGCCATTTTAATTTATTTTCTTTCTTTTTGTATCAGTTTTGAATATTTGAATATATATTTCTTATCAACGAAATAAGAATAATAAATTTAGGATAAATTAAAAGTAGAGGAAAAGAATAAAACAGGGTTAGTTTGCTGACACGAAAGATTGATTTAAATTTTCAATGGCGGACTAAAAATTCAACAATGCGTGTGAGAAGATCTCTCTTCTTTTTTTTAGTATTGAAATTTTACCTGTATTGTAAAATTTATATTGATTTTACCAAAATATAAGCTTAAGAAATGAATAACGAATAAAAAATAGTAAATATATAAAAAGCCGACAAGAAAAAAAGTTAATAACAATAAGATTAATATTACAAGAAATAAAATGTTCAAATAAAGGAGACAAATAAATTTTAATTGGATTAAATCAAATCATCAAATATTTGCTTTTTATGAATATCTTTATACCATACCATTGCTTCTTTAACACGATTGTCACAACCCCATTGACATGCTGCAAAACTATATAAGAAATCTGAAGGTTCATAATGTAAATCTAAAACTTTAAAGTTATTATTCATTACATTTGCAGATAATTTTTCTTTTATAACTAGTAAATCTAAATCATCTGAACCTAATAAAGCATCAATTAAATCATCATCCATTTCCATATCTATTAAATCTAAGGTTTTTTCAGGATCAATAACACAAGAATCATTACTAATTGAATTGAAAACTCTTGCAGGTAAAACGGCAGTACGAGTTCTTAACCAAGCTTGAGTATTTAAGAAATATTCAAGACAATTTCTTTCTTCAATTTCAGATGGTGAACCATTAAATTTATCCTTTTCTTGTTCACCTTCATTTAATGAAAATCCATAATTATGTGGTGAATCTTTCCTTTCTAATTTATTCCAATCTAAATGCATTTGTCTATACATTACAGGTTCCCATAAAATATCTAATAATAATTCTGACCATTTTGAACGACGAATTAAAAATGAACTTAAATTAATACCATAACAATCTTCAGTTAAAATTAAATCTATATTTTTATGAGTTAATTTTGAAATTTCTGGATCAACATCAAATCTTGAAAATTCACGTTTATAAGCTAAATTTGACCAAGTTAAATCTTTATCTTTATCTTCATCTAAATTATCTGAATTATATAAGAATGAACCAGTTTTTGAAGCTCTTTCAATTATTGAAAATACAACTTCTTCAATTGATCTTTCAGGTTGCATAATTAAAGTATGTAAATCTAAATACCAATACCATTCTTCAACTTTTGGATTATTAAAAGTATGAGTTCTCATTATTTGACGAATTGCATCAAATCTTTCCCAACCTTCTCTATTTTCATGTTGATACCTTTTTTGATGAGCTGATAAAGAATCTAAAGTATTTGATCTAATTATATCTTTTGGATCATTAAAAGAATTTTGGAAAATTAATTTATAATTATGTTTTTTAGCATAAGATTTTTTATTTATAATTGAAATTTTTTCAGTTAACCAATCACCACGAGATAATTCTCTTTCAATACCTAAATTTGGTGAACTACCAAGTATAATATAAATTTGTCTTTTTGGTAATGAATTTGTAAATAAATTTCCACCAAATGTTAATAAATAATATAAAAATCCTTTAAAACCTTTAAATTGATTTGAATTATAATTTGGTGAATTAATTAAATCATCATTATTATTTCTATTTAAATTATTTGAAGGATAAATACCAGGATTTGAAATAATAGGTGGAGATCCAGGTTCTGTTCTAACCCTTTCAAAACTTTCATTATCAAAACCAATTGGTTCATGATTTGGTGATATATAATTATTAATTTTTTCATATAATTTTAAATTTTGATTAGTTTGAGAGAAAAAATCATAAGTTAATGGATCAATTGAATTTGAATTCCAAAATTTTTTTGATAAAATTGAATTTTCATTATCAAATGAAAATGAATCTAATGATAAAAATAATAAAATTAATGCTAAAATTAAAGGTAAAGAAAATAAATTATTAAAATATTTTATATATAATCTATTTAAAAATCCAATCTCTGAAGGTTTTTTAAATTTACCAGTTGAATCAGTAAATTCTTTTTCATTGTCCTCTTGGTATTCTGGTGAAGACATTATTAATTAGAATAAAACGGAGAAATCTCCTTTATGTTAGTTAATCAAGCAACATGAAAGAGATTATGGGAAAGAAAAGATAAATACAACAAAGCAACAAAGCAAGAAATCAACAAAAAGCCAATAATTAATAAGGCAAACATAGAACGTGTGAAAAGTGGTGAAAAAAACAGAAACACACACAGCAACACAACAAAAAGAGCGGAGCCGTCGCTCAGTTTGAGCGAAAATCAGATTTGCTCAGATTTGCTTCTCTTTACGGCAATTTAATTACTTTGTTGCAGATAGCGGAACTCCCTGCACAAATTTGGTAAGCACTGCAATTTGTATTTATTGTACATAGCGTTGTGGCAAACAGGACTGGGGAGGGAAGGGTGGTTAGTACATTTTTATGACTGTTTCAATCAACTACAACCACAGACAATAATATATATATATAATATATATTTATATATATAAAATATATATATATACAACCTCAATAAGGTAATATATTCCTGATATTATGGAGTCATCATTATCATTACAAGTACCAGAACTTCATCCTACAGAGGAAGAATTTAAACATCCTATTAAATACTTATCAAAACCTGAAATTTCAATTCTCGGTGAAGAATATGGACTTTTAAAAATCATACCACCGAAAAATTGGAAACCGAAATTTTCATTAGATTGGGATACATTTAAATTTCATACTAGAATTCAAAAATTACATGAATTAAATTTAAAAAATCGTTCAAGGGCTTGCTTTGTTGAAGGTTTTAATTGTTACCTTCAATCAATTGGTAATGAACCAATTAAAATTTCAAATGATTTATGTTTAGGAGTTTCAAATGATTTTCAAATTAAAAAATCACAATTAAAATATCATTTAAATGGTTGGTTAGAATTAAAAGATAATTCTAAAATTCATATTCATGATATTTTCCTTAGTAAAGAGTATAGGAAATGGTTTTATAAAATTAATGATTTTGATAAAGATTTTTTAAAAAAATTAATAATTTATTCTAAAAAGTTATTATCTTTATTAGGATTAAATGAAAAGGACAATAATAATAATAATAATATTAAAACTAATGATTTAGTAATACCATGTGAATTTCAACATTCAACATTAAGCAGATTAATGATATCACCAGCTTCATTACTTGCTCAACCTGAAAATTTAAAACAATTGAAAAGAATGAAAACTAGAATTTCAAATTTTAAACGAACTAAAAGAAGAAAGTTAAATAATTATAATAATAATAATAATAATAATAATAATGATAGAGAACAAAATTCAAATTTATTAACTCCACCAGTTGATAACACTAATTTTGATTCTTTTAATAAAAATATTGAAAAAAATAATCAATTTGAATACCCATTAACTCCAGATTTACTATCACCCGAAATATTAGATGAAACTTGCATTATTTGTCATAATTCTGAAAATCCAGAATCAACTCTTTTATGTGATGGTTGTTCAAGAGCATTTCATATGAAATGTTTACCAATACCTTTAGATAAAATACCTAAATATGATTGGTTTTGTAATGAATGTTTAGTTGGATCAACAAGTATTTATTCTGATTATGGATTTGAGGAAGAATTTGATAAAAAATTTAGTTTAAATGAATTTTCAAGATATTGTAATGAATGGGAAATTGAATTTTTAAATTTATTAAGAAATGGTAATTTAGGTATTAAATTAAATTTAAAAAATGAAGAAATTTTAAATAAAATATCTGAAGATACAATTGAAAAAATATTTTGGTATTTAACAAATGGTAAAATGAATTTACCAAATAATTTAAAAATTAGATATGGTGCAGATATTCATTGTACAAAACCTGGTGAACTTTCAGGATTCCCATCAATTGATAATCCAAGAATTAATAATAATGATTTTAAATATTTAAATGATGAATGGAATTTATTAAAACTACCATTTGCAAAAGGTAGTTTACTTAATTATATATGTAATAATGAAAAAGAACAAATATCTGGTATGTCAATTCCATGGTTATACGTTGGTGGTACATTATCAACTTTTTGTTGGCATAAAGAAGATCATTATACATTATCAGCAAATTATTCACATTTAGGATCTCCAAAAAAATGGTATGGTATACCATCAAAATATGCTGAAATTTTTGAAAATTTAATTAATAAAATTGCACCAGAATTTAAAATTAAACAAAAAGATTTAATGCATCAATTAGTTAGTATGATTTCACCAAATGAAATTAATAAATTAATTAATAATAATAATAAAAATGATAGAATTAAAATATTTGAAACAATTCAAAGACAAGGTGAATTTATAATTACATTTCCAAAAGTTTATCATTCAGGTTTTAATTATGGATTTAATATTAATGAAGCAGTTAATTTTACATTACCACTTTGGGTTCCATATAGTGTATCAGCAATTGAAGAATATGAAAAAGTTGGTAAAGAATGTGTATTTGAAACATTTGGATTATTAAAGAAAATAATTAATGATTTAAATACAATTGAAGGTAAAAAATTATGGATGAATAATACTGGGATTAATGAAGATCAAATTGAATTTGTTTTAAAATGGGCTAAAATTAAATATAATGAAGAAATTAATAAATTTTTAGAATTATTAAAAAATGAGAAATTAAAAGGATATTTAAGTAAAATGAAACATATAAAACTTGAATCAGTAAATGAGAATGATGATATAAAAAAAAGTGAGGTAGATAAAGCAGAAGGAGAAGAAAAAGATGATGATGAAATTGATGAGAAGCTTTGTAAGGATTGTAAAACAAGAGTTCATTTTCAATGGATTTTAGTTGATTTATATAAGGATTGCTTAAAAGAACTTAATTTTCAAGAAAAAGATAATAATAATAATAAGAACAATAATAATAATAAAGGGATAGAAAACAACAATTATAAGGATAATGTAATAAATGGATTAGGAATTAAGTTAAACGAAGAAAATAAAAATATACGTAAACATAAAGATATTGAAAGTGAATGGAATGAAATAATTCAACGTGCTAAAAGTGAAGAAATAGATGATAAAAATGAAATACCCAATAGACGTAGCAGTCGTAGAATTAAGAAAAGGAAGGAAACTATTTTGATTGATGAAGAAACTAATAAAGTAGAGGATAAGAATAAAGATAATGAAAGGAAAGAAATTATTAATTCATTAATTATACTGAAGAAAGAAAATCAATTTTTTGGTAAATGTATATTTTGTTTTAAATGCTTTTTACAAGAAATGAGGGGATTAGATATTATTAAACAGGAAAGAGTTATTGAAGTTAGTAATGTTATTGAAGAATATAATGAGAATGAACTTTATAAAATATAATAATTAATATAACTACTAATATATATGATGAAAAAAATAAAAATTTCTTAAAAGGGAAATAAATCATAAATAGAGAAGGTTAAAAAGAGAAAATACATGTAATCTCGCTAATGTCGGTGATATTATAGTAAAAAATTATCAACCAATGAAAAGCTTTGTAGAAATATATATATATATTATTATATATTATTATATATTGTTATATATATATATATATATATATTTTGAGTAGTGCGAAAAGACCCGTTTTCAAAAATGACAGTATCATTATGTAATAATAATAATAATATTAATAATAATTTTTTATTTAATTTTATATCATAAAAAGTACGCGCTATGTAAATTGATTAATATTAATATTATTATATACTTAGTATATATATAATTTTATTAAGGTATAATACTATTATTATGATATAATAATAATAATGTATAATAAATATTTGCCCTCGGTTAGTATTGGTTGTCTGTTTGTCTGTTTATTTGTTTGTTGGTTGGTTGAATTTGAGGAATTTGGCCTTTTCGCCCACTGTGAAATTTCTCACACTTAATTTGTGAACGTTTTCAATTTTTCGTTTTCGTTCTTGTTGTTGGTGGTGGTGGTAATGGTTGGTTCTTCTCATTATTCACATTCTTGTGCTCTCTCCAGTATACTTGTTGTCTATTTCTTTCTTTTCCTTTCTCCTTTTAATACTTTTCTTATTTATACTCTTTTCCTCCTTTCTTTCTTTTTCTTTTTAATTTACATCTTTCAATCCTCTTCTCATTTATTTTTATTCTTTTAACATCGCTACATTTTATAGCTCTCACTTTAAATACAAGATGGTTGCTAGATTATTTGCTACTTCAACTAGATCTGCCTTCAAGGCAGCAAAGGCAAACTTAGCCTTAAACAGAGGTTTAGCCACAGCTGCTCCAGCTGTTGGTAAAGTTAAGTATGTATAAAATTTAGTGATATACAATTGAATTATTAAAATTATTATTGTTATTATCATTATTAATTAGTTTATTTGATTTAATATTTAATTGAAATGAAATATTTAATTAAAAATTGAAAATTCAAATATTTTGAATTTGATAATTATTCAACTTATTATAATTTTAATCAATTGATCAAATATTCAATTGTTGAAATTTAAAATTAATTTTGAATATATTTATTATATTTGATAGATAATAAATATATCAATTAATGATTCTCTCTTTTAATTGGTTAAAATCAAATTTCCACTATAATTTATTATAAAGGGGCAAAAATTTAATCGCGCAGTTTTTTTTTTAAAAAAAATCAAAAATCAATACTTTAAAACCCTGAACTAATTAATGATTATACTAATAATAATAATAATAATAATAATAATTAAATTGTTATTATCAAAAAAAAAAATCACAATATACTAACATTATAATTTAAATTTTATTAATTTTATTATTTTTATAGGTCCGTTATTGGTGCGGTTGTCGATGTCCAATTCGAACAAGGTCAATTACCAAAAATTTTAAACGCTTTAGTTATGGATAATGGTGGTAGTAAATTAGTTTTAGAAGTTGCTCAACATTTAGGTGAAAATACTGTTAGAACTATTGCTATGGATGGTACTGAAGGTTTAGTTAGAGGTCAATCAGTTAACGATACCGGTGCTCCAATCTCTGTCCCAGTCGGTAGAGGTACTTTAGGTAGAATTTTAAACGTTATTGGTGATCCAGTCGATGAAAGAGGTCCTGTTGAATGTAAGGAAAGAAAACCAATTCATCAAGATCCACCTTCCTTCGTTGATCAATCAACTGAAGCTGAAGTTTTAGAAACTGGTATTAAAGTTGTCGATTTATTAGCTCCTTATGCTAGAGGTGGTAAGATTGGTTTATTCGGTGGTGCTGGTGTCGGTAAAACCGTTTTCATTCAAGAATTAATTAACAATGTTGCTAAAGCTCATGGTGGTTTCTCAGTTTTCACTGGTGTCGGTGAAAGAACCAGAGAAGGTAACGATTTATACAGAGAAATGAAAGAAACTGGTGTTATTAACTTAGAAGGTGAATCAAAGGTCGCCTTAGTTTTCGGTCAAATGAACGAACCACCAGGAGCAAGAGCTAGAGTTGCTTTAACCGGTTTAACTATTGCTGAATACTTCAGAGATGAAGAAGGTCAAGATGTCTTGTTATTCATTGATAACATTTTCAGATTTACCCAAGCTGGTTCCGAAGTTTCTGCTTTATTAGGTAGAATTCCTTCCGCTGTCGGTTATCAACCAACTTTAGCAACTGATATGGGTCTTTTACAAGAAAGAATTACCACTACTAAGAAAGGTTCAGTTACCTCTGTCCAAGCTGTCTATGTCCCAGCCGATGATTTAACCGATCCAGCTCCAGCTACTACTTTCGCCCATTTAGATGCTACTACCGTCTTATCTAGAGGTATTTCCGAATTAGGTATTTACCCAGCTGTCGATCCATTAGATTCTAAATCAAGATTATTAGATGTTGCAGTTGTTGGTCAAGAACATTATGATGTTGCAACTCAAGTTCAAGAAACTTTACAAGCTTATAAATCTTTACAAGATATTATTGCTATTTTAGGTATGGATGAATTATCTGAAGCTGATAAATTAACCGTTGAAAGAGCAAGAAAGATCCAAAGATTCCTTTCTCAACCATTCTCAGTTGCTGAAGTTTTCACTGGTATCCCAGGTAAGCTTGTTAGATTAGAAGAAACTATTAAATCTTTCAAAGATGTCCTTGCTGGTAAATACGATCACTTACCAGAAAACGCTTTCTACATGGTTGGTGGTATTGAAGATGTCATTGCTAAAGCTGAAAAATTAGCTGCTGAAGCTAATTAAGCATCCAATCAGTGATTGTGTTTATGTACATTTTTGAATTTATTAGAAAAAAGTACATATAAATTACGTTACTATGATTTTTATTTATTTATGATTATTTATTCCTATTCCTAGTGATTTATCATTAAGTTTCTCTTTTTATAATAAAAAGACTTATTTATTGTTTGTATCCGAACATCATCGTAAAAGTAAAAATTCTAAATTTGTAAAATTGTTCAAAGTCAAATAAATTCCTATGTTAAATAAATTAAGTGAATTTACATTTTTTCCTGAAACACGTAGCGTAATTAAAAAGATATATTTGGGGGGCGAGCATATTTCTCATTTATGAACAAAGTACACGTTAATGAGTGATGGGATATTTCAGTTGGGATTTTTCAACATGTCAATAATGAACTTTATATTGTGTTTTTTTATTCAACAAAACTCTATTATATTTATTAAGATTCTCTATATATAAACAATGATATCATTTATGGAATCCGCAAGAAACTTTATGGATGCTCCAGGATTTAATTGGAAATCCCTTGTTTTAGGATTTACTATTTCTAATTTCTTATTTGATACTTATGTTAAATATCGTCAAATTCGTTGTGTTGAAAGAAATGGTGATAAAATTCCAAAAGAATTAACAGGTTATAAAATTGATTCAGAAACAGTTATTAAATCAAGTAAATACAGTTTATCCAAATTAAAATTCTCAGTTTTTTCAGGTATTTATGAACTTATTGAAAATGTTTTATTCCTTAAACTTGATGCATTGCCATATTTTTGGAATAAAGCTGGTTGTTTACTAAATAAAATTTCATCAATTGTCCCATTTTTAAGTAATTGGTTAACTGGTAGTGTTATCGCTCAGAGTTTATCATTTATGGGTATTTTTATGTTAATCTCAATTATTACTAGTATACCAGTTAAATATTATCAAAATTTTGTACTTGAAGAATTTTATGGTTTCAATAAATTAACAATTAAATTATGGATTTCAGATACAATTAAACAATTTATTCTAACTTGCCTTTTAGGTGGTCCAATTTTAGCTGCATTTTTGAAAATTATGTATATCTTTGGTGATTCATTTATGTATTATTTATCAGTTTTCTTATTCTTTGTTCAAATCTTCTTTATTATTGTTTATCCAAAGTTTATTCAACCATTATTCAATACCTTAACACCATTAGAAGATGGTGAATTAAAAACTGAAATTCAATTATTAACAAAGAAAAATAAATTTCCATTAGACAAACTTTATGTTATTGATGGTTCAAAACGTTCAGGTCATTCAAATGCTTATTTTATGGGATTACCATGGGGTTCAAAGCAAATTGTTTTATATGATACATTAATTAATCATTCAACAATTTCTGAAGTTGTTTCTGTTTTAGGTCACGAAATCGGACATTGGAAATTAAATCATACTACAAAATTAATGATTATTGGTGAATTACACATGTTTATGATATTTACTATTTTCTCAGTATTTATTAAAAATAAATCATTTTATAATTCATTTGGTTTTGGTTTACCTAATGGAATTAAAGAAATGCCAATTATGATTGGTTTCTTATTATTTGGTGATGTTTTAAAACCAGTTGATGCAATTATGGAATTTGTAATGAATTTGATTTCTCGTACTTATGAATATCAAGCAGACAGATTTGCCGCTGAACAAGGTTTATCAGATGATTTAAAAACTTCATTAGTTAATTTACATAAAGAAAATTTATCAAGTTTAGTTGTTGATGGTTTATATTCTGCAAAAGAATATAATCATCCAACTTTAGGTGAAAGAATTGCAGCAATTGATGAATACTTAGAAAAAGAAGGTTCCAAAAAGGAAAAATAAAGATGATTTACAATGAAATAGTGCATTGCTTATTTATATTAATTTTTAATATTTCAGTAGCGGTTTTGTACAACTTCTTTCGTTTAACAAAACCCTATTGTTGATATATATTTTTATTTTCATATTCTTATTACTTTTATAAGTTCTTTATCTTTTATATAAATTGCAATTTTCTTAATAAGATTTTAATTTATAGTAATACTTTATCTGCTAATTATTTAAATAATTTTAAATTTTGAGTATTACAATTAAGTACATTATTCAATCATTTCTTTAACCATTTACATTGTATGAAAGATATAACTTGATAAATTGGGTATATAACCTCTTTTCATTTAGAGATATTCATTTACTGGTATATCATTTCACATTTTCTATAATTATTGTATCTTGTACATATGGAAAAAATTTCAAATAATTTGAGCCAAGTTACACCATAATTTACAAACTGATTCTATATCGAGATGAAATGTCTATGTTTTGAAAATAAAGTTTGTAGTAAATTTCATGTTCCCAATAGTTCAGTCCAAATCGTAATAAATACCCTCTAAACAAAAATGTAATATGTATGACTAGTTTGTTAGCGGTCCGAATTTTACTGACCTTCCCAAAAAGGCAAGCGCGCTTAATTTTATACCCAGAAATACCGTTCTCCACATTTTCCTGAACTTGATAAAAATCAACTCAACTTCCTCTATTTTTCACTTTGATTTTTCTTTCTTTAGTAGTATAACAAACAAGGTATTAGGATTAAGAACATTGTGCCACTCTATGAATCAACTCACAATGTTGATGATTCGAAATATTAAGTTGAAATATTCTTATAACAAGGTTATCATTATCAATAATGCTAGATATCAAAGTATTTTTTCATTGAAGACAACAGATTTTGACGATGAGTCAAACTTATTGAAACATTCAAAATTATCCAATGAGAAACATGAACTAATTTTAACCATTCTAAATTCAACAGCAACAAAACGTGAAGCTAGATCTTATCTCTCCAAATATAGATTACTCGAAGAAAATGATATTTATAAAAATAAACAGAAAATTGTTGGTGATACTAATAATAATGATGATCTGCCAGAAAATGATAACTCTAATCACCAAATTTCCTTTTCAAATAAACAATACTCTGAATATATTGGCAAAATATTAGAAGATGATAATAATACTAGTGAAGATTACAATAGTGATAATAATACAATAACCGAGTCAGTAACGTCCAATTTAAATTCTCAATTCAATCACTTTAATAAAGTTTCAAATGAAATCAAACTTACACAAACAATTCGTGCTTGTATTTTACGTATCAGAAAGCTTTATTGTTGGAACGAAGAAACAATAAAAGGCTTAGGCATAGTTTTAATGAAAGCAATGAGTTTAGGTGCAAGTCCAGTAATTATAATTGATGGCGATATAATTAAAGGTTATAATGGCGCAAATAAAATAGAAAAAAATATTCAAAACTATGTGGATTTACAATTGGACAGTTTTATACAGAAATTAACTTATTCAGATTCTTCATTACCATGTAGAATTGTTAAAGGTTGTTTTGATTTAACAGAAGATAATGAATTGAAGACGATTCTACCTGAAATGATTGGAGTACCAATTTTTTCGGGTATAATACCAATAATTTCCCCATTTGCAGTGCAGAATGGAGCTTACAAAACCGTTGAAGGATTCAAATTGACAAATGCAGTAATTGATTGTATGGAGAAGAAAAATATGAAAGATATATTATCTGTTGAAAAAGTTGTATTCATTGATGAAGTTGGTGGATTTCCTAGCATTGAAAGATCTGAAGGTAGTCATGTTTTAATCAACTTATTACAAGAATATAATGATATAAAAAATGAAATATGTAATGAACTCATATTACCAAAAAGTGAAAAGGAAACTCATTTATCAAATTTAGAAGAAATGAAATATTTACTTGATAAATCACCTTTAATAACAGGAATTTTAACCACACCTGAAATGGCTGCTAGAGAAGAAGAAAAACAAGTTGGTAAAGAAACCAATCCAATAATTTATAATATTTTAACAGATCGTCCAACGATTTCATCTTCACTACCGGTTTCTCTTCGTAGAACACCACAATTGAATACAACTATTATCAAAGAAGGAATCTCCATTTCTGTATTTCACTCCAAATCACCAAATGAAGGATTAGATTTGATTGAAATGGAGAAAAACGGTCAGATTAATCTTGGAAAACTGAAAGGTCTTATTGACAGTTCTTTTGGCAGAGATTTGAATCTTAATCATTACTTAAACCGTATTAATAAAAAAGTTGCAGGTTTGATAATTGCAGGCGATTATGAAGGTGGTGCAATTATAACATGGGAAGATGCTGGCGATAGATCTGTTGCATACCTTGATAAATTTGCTGTTATAAAAGAATTACAAGGTATTCCTGGAATTGCAGATGTAGTTTTCAAGGCAATGTTAAAAAGTTTTCAAGATGAACTTCTCTGGAGGTCAAGAAAAAATAACCCAGTTAATAAATGGTATTTTGAGAGGTCAAAGGCCAATTATTCTATAGATGGTACACAATGGAGATTATTTTTTACTGGCAGAAAAGAATTAACAAAATCTAATCTTGAGAAATATATTAAAATTTGTGGTTCTATCGAACCATCCTTTGACATTAAATAATTCAAAGCATGAATAACATTAACAAATATACAATTCTTTTTACTATGGGATTTTATATATATATATTAAAAAGGATAAAATATACTCAAATTGTAATAAAAAATTATGAAACTAAATATCTTTAGACATATAAACCCCGTCTAACTCATATCCTAGCCTTCTATAGTAATTCCTGACTCCGACACCAGAAATAACACTTATTTTAGAAGAACCATGCTCTTCTTTAGCAATCCTTTCTGCTTCTTCCATTAATAAAGTACCAAAACCTTGATGCTGGAATTTTCTAGGATCTCTTGAATGCAGTGGAACTACTGAACCATAAACATGTAATTCTCTAACAATACTTGTTTGTTGTCCCTTGAATTCCTTTCGATATGTATATTTCTTCGAAGCCTTTCTCAATCGAAGTAAACCAATTAAAATATCTTGTTTTGGATCTTCATATGAAAGAAATGTCTCCCAACCACCATTTGCATAATAATCTCTTCTAATTAATTCAACTTGATCAGGCTGGATTTTATGATGAACTTCTTGAATACCAACTTCTCTTGTTCTGACATCTCTACATGCAGTACCAAAATCTTTCATTCTTGCTAAAGCTAATTCTCTTAAATTACCATTTTCAACACCTGAAGTAACTAATGGCATTGGAATATCTCTTTGAACTCTATAAATTCTTGTCCATGGTGGAACCAATGCCATAATTCTAGCAACTAAATCAATTA